>VWYK01099090.1:6661-19892 GCA_013399775.1 Semnornis frantzii
GGGGTGGTGTGCAGCGGTGCTGGAGGCGGCAGCAAGGCGGCGCGGGGCACGAGGAGGGCTGGGGGGTTACCAGCGACCCTCACAGGGAACAGGGACACGAGCACCGAAGGGCTGCGCGGTGACTGTGCGGCACGCCCGACCCCCACCACTCCCTCTCCCACGCAACACAGCCCGCGTCCGCCCGCCCGCTCCCGCCGGCACTGAGGAGCACATGTGCGCAGCGCCCCCATTTATAGTGAGCGGTCGGATCCACCCCGGGGCCGGGCGGGAGGGGAGGGGGATGGTGCTGAATGGAACCGTCTGGGGCACGCGGAGCTCCACGACTGGGCGGCAGGCGGGAGCGAGCCGGCGCCGTGCGCTGATTGGGCCGCGCCGCCGCCATTTTCTCCTTCTCGGGGCAGTGCCCCGGCAGTGGGCGCTGACACAGGGAGGCGGGCGCGGCGCAGTGCAGTGCAGTGAGGCTGAGGCTTACCGCTGTGTACGGGGGCATAGCTCACTCTCTCGCTCCTTTGCCCCCGGGAAAGAGCGCTGCGGCACCCCCGAGCCCAACCGATGGGGCTCTGAGGAATCAGCAAGAGACTCATCTCCTTGCCGCGCCATTTTAAGGCTCGGGTGTAAATACCGAGAGGGGTTTTCTCACAGATTTCCTGCAGGGCCATCTCCCAGCAGTTCCCATCTCCTTCATTCAGAAAAAGCCACCGATGTAGGAGATTGTGATGTGGGTTAGGAGCGATTTTGTTCTTCAAAGGGGAGTCTTAATTTTGGCCTCAACCAAGCAGAGTTGCAGGGGCTGAAGGGGAGGAGCAGGAGGACACTGGTGCTGTGTGACACCTCAGGGCTTGGAAGGGCCACACGACACCATCATACTCCTGGAACAGACTACTCAGTGGATGTAGGGAAAGTCTGGGATTATGGAATACTCAGTGGACACGGAAAGTCTAGGGCTATGCATGTTTGCAACCTTTCTGTGCCAGAAAATGTGAGGCTAAATCCCGCTGAGCGCTAAAAAGGCTACTGAAGCACTCTGAACTCTTGACAGCAGCCTACACAATTCTCAGATCTTGGCTACAGGCTGTCACACATCAGGGGAGGACAGCACCTCCGTGGGGAAAGCCATCGAAGCGATGGACCAACAACAACCCCCCTCAGCCTTGTGACATCCTTGGCTGGAGTGATCACGAGAGATTAACTACCTGCCACAAAACAGCCTGAAGACATGCAGATGGTTCTGTAATTCATCTGTCTTCCTTAGGAAAGGTAGAGCAGCCCATGTGCACTTTGCTCCTTCTTTCGGAGCCAGACTTAGCTAGCTGGGCTTTCCCTTTCTATTTCTGTGAGCAGAAACCCACAGATGACAGCAGTTGTGAAATGCCTGGCCATGCGTTCTGCCACACCGAAGCTCTGGTCCAACAACTGTTGTGCAATGCTTATCTGTAAGGCATGGGAGCAGGCACTGCTGGGTGCAACTCAGAATAAAACATGCTGCTTGCAGGAATCTGAGAGGAAGGCAGTATGAGCCACAGGAGAACATACTTAAAGCCCCGGAGAGCTTAATCCACTTGTGTCCCAAATCCTTCAGCTGGTGCAGAGAGGTGGAGGGGGCATGACAGACTCCCTCAGTGGCCTCAGGGAATGGCAGTGTCCCTGGCAAAAGTTGGACAAGAATACTTGTATCTCCAGAACTGGTACATTTTTTCCATACAGATTTTTTTTTTTTCCCCCTTCCTTCCTCTCTGCCTTTTGTTGGCCCTATCTATTTAGGAACCTTGGGAAAGAATAATTTTATATCCTGTATTTTCAGCCCTGTGTGCAGTAGAAGCCTGTCCCAGATCACTCACAAGGTCCTACCAAAACAAAACATGACTCTTGGTATTAAAATGTCTGGGATGGGGCAGCTGAAGGCCAGGAGCTGCTCTGTCTCTTGGAGGGCCAACCCCATGGAAAACCTCAACAGCTGTCCTAGCTATTGTATTCTGACTTAGGAGAAAAAAAAAGAGAAGTAGATTTAATTGGAGATTTGAGGAGAATCCTTCATTTTTCAAGGAGAAAAAAAAAAAAAAAAGTTAAAGGAATACTTACCTTATGGCAAGCCTTGGCCAGAGAGGAAGTCATCTGGGTGGTTATCTCAAAAGCAGAAAACACTAAAAAACGGTGTAGCACAGCAGCTGAGAGAGGTGAAAGGACTCCAGATCTAGGCTCCCAAGCCACTTTGCTGTTGTAGTCAGGATACTTGCAGATGGGGGTACCTTTGCATGGATGTGACCACTTCTCTGCAACACATCGTGGTCCCCATTGTCCAGCATGGGACCCCCAGGCCTGCAGAAGGGAGAGGAGGAACCAACAGTGAGCACAGGAAGAGTTGGATTTCTTTTATACTAAGGTTAAGTTTAAAGCTGGTAGTTAAAAAAAAGTCCATACAGCAGGACCCAAGCAGTCTAAGAGGGTTCAAGAGCAAGCTGCAAGAATTCAGTAATCAGCCATCGATGGGAGATTTTCCTGTGTTTGTGTCACAAAGAGACACGTCAAATCTTGCCCATTTTTAATTGTTATTCCAAACACCAACCCCTGAGAGTGTCCTTGGTGCTACCCATCAGTGACTGAATGATTCCTATTTGCTGTGAAGGAGACATGCAAAACAGTTTTTTCTCCCGTGCTTCTTTGTAAAGTATAAAGAATAGAGAATTATTATTAATTTATTCTGGGTTTGTGGTGCTTTCTTTTCTGCTTCTTTTTTAACCCCACAACTATAACACTGTGGGTGATCATAGAATCATTTTGGTTGGAAAAGAAATGAGAGAATCATAGAACCATAGAATCATTTCAGTTGGAAAAGACCTTTAACATCATCAAGTCCAACCATTCCCTAATTCTCCCAAGCCTGGTGCTAAGCCATGTCCCTCAGCACCACATCTCTGCCTCTTTGAAACACCTCCAGGGCTGAGGATTCAACCACCTCCCTGGGCAGCCTGTTACAGTCTTTGAGAACCCTTTTGGTCAAGAAGTTTTTTCTTGATCTCCAACCTAAATCCTGCCCTGGTGAACCTGAGGCCTTTTCCTCTCATCCTGTTGCTTGTCACTAGGCAGTTGCAGAGAGCAATGAGGTCTTGCCTCAGCCTATTTTTCTCCAGACTAAACAACCCCAGTTCCCTCAGCTGCTCCTCACCAGACCTGTTCTCCAGGTCCTCCATCAGCTTTGCTGCCTTTCTCTGGACCCACTCCAGGACTTTAATGTTCTTCTTGGAGTGAGAGTCCCAAAACTGAACCTGGTACTCAAGGTGTGGCCTCACCAGTGCTGAGTACAGGGCGACAATCACTGCCCTGGTCCCACTGGCCACATTATTGCTGATCCAAGCCAGGATGCTGTTGGCTTTCTTGGTCACCTGGGCTCATGCTGGCTTATGCTCCACTGGCTGTTGACTGACACCCTTAAACTTTTGTTTTGTTTTGTTTGTTTGTTGAGGTTGGAAGACACCTCAAAGATCATCTAGTTCCAACCCCTCGCCATAGGCAGGGACACCTCCCACTAGAACAGGTTGCTCAAGGCCTTGTCCAGCCTGGCCTTGAACACCTCCAGGGAGGGAACATCCACAACCTCCCTGGGCAACCTGTCCCAGGGTTTCACCACCCTCACTGGAAAGAACCCTTTCCTAACATCTAGTTTGAATCTCCCCTTTTCCAGTTTAAACACATTACCTCTTGTCCTATCATTACAAGACCTTGTAAATAGTGCCCCCCAGCCTTCCTGTAGGCCCCCTTCAGATACTGGAAGGCTACTATAAGGTCTCCTGGAAGCCTTCTCTTCTCCAGGCTGAAGAGCCCCAACTCTCTCAGCCTGTCCTCATAGCAGAGCTGCTCCAGACATCTGAGCATCTTTGTGGCCTCCTCTGGACTCACTCCAACAGTTCCATGTCCTTCTTGTGTTGGGGGCTCCAGAACTGCACACAGTACTCCAGGTGGGGTCTGATGAGAGCAGAGTAATGTGGGAGAATCTCTTTTGTTGCCCTGCTGGCCACACTGCTCTTGCTGCAGCCCAGGACACAGTTGATGTCTGGGCTGTGCGTGCACACTGCAGGCTCATGTTGAGTTTTTCATCAACCCAGACCCCCACTGTGCAGCTTTCCAGCCACTCTGCACCATGCCTGTAACGCTGCATGGGGTTGTTGTGACCCAAGTGCAGGACCCAGCAGCTGGCCTTGTTGAACCTCATCCCATTAGCCTAGCCCTTCAAAATCTAGCCATCCAGGTCCCTCTGTAAAGCTGTCCTGCCTTCAAGGAGATCAGCACTCTCTCCCAGATTAGTGTAATCTGCAAACTTCCTGTGAAACATCAGCTTCCTGATCACCTTGCTGGAGGTGTGGTCAGTCTTCTGCAAACAGAGGTCTTTGATGCAGGTTATCTGCAACCACAAGAACTTCCAGAAGACTTACAAACACTCTATCTGGAAGCCACCACACCAATATGTGATAGAGAGAAGAGCAAAGTGCATTGTCAGGATCTAAGGGTTCTGCAGTAACCTCCTCTTAAAAGGATGTTAACGAGCACTGAGTGCATGAGTGGGTCACACTGAGAGGACCAAAACTTTGCTCACGGAGTTCACAGGAGCAGCGGGTTGTGTTGAATAAAGTGTGACTGCAGCCAAAGCAGGAGCCTTCCCATCATGGAGGGAGTTGAGCATCCATGCACCACTCAGTCAGTGTCTTACCACACAAGCCAAATGTAGCCTGTGATGAATGTCTGCAGCAAGGGTTCCACTGATGATGTTAAATCTATCTCACAAGCTCCTTTACTTGATGCAGAACGTTTTTCTTCTGGCTGCAAAGTGTGTTTATGGACGAAGACTGACAGGGAGGTTTCAGTTCAAAGCAGGATTGGGGTTGAGCTGTCGAAAGAGTTCTCAGCAGTCACAAGTCTGGCAGAAATCCCATGCATCTCAACAGGGCTGGGACTTCACCCTCTTCCTGCAATAGAGTTATGCCAGCACAGACAGTGGCCCAAACTCCCCCTTTTCTGTCAGTTGTTCAGAATTCAGTGCTACTGGAATCCCAGGGCAGATTTCATGCAAGGCATTCTGCCAGCAAGAGCTGAGATTTAATGTTCTGTTGTAGACAGGGACTGAGAATGTACAAAGCCCAGCAAACACCACCTTGAACTGAGCCTTGCCAGGCCACTGGCATACATCTGACAAGATCCTAAATTAAGCCAGAGGTTCAGTCAGCTATTTTTAAACATTGGTGGCACTTCAGCTCCCTGATGACACTTCAGTGCCCATTTAACAAGCTGGCGGCCAGTCTGACGTTCTGGAGACCCCAGAAAACAGTGGTTTGATGCCTTCAGTGTCTCTCAAGCACACCACATTAATTCTTGGGGAAACCATCAGGGTTTCCCTGAGGAAATATTAATTACTTCAGGGGTTGTCACATAGGCTTGAGAGGATCTTCAGCCAGAAGGTAGTGGGACAGATGCAGTGAGGGAATCCCTGCTCTGCTGGGGTCCTACTCCGGGCTTGCCCAGGTGCCTGCTGTCCTCCCTGCCTCAGTCCAGTGCATCCACACATTTTAGCAGCTGTTTTCTTTTGAGGATTCAGACCTGCAAGGCATTTATAGAAATTATTTACTTCCCTGTTTTGATTAATCACACACACAGCAGGAGGATGATTTACAGGAGGATGAAACGCTTGATGTGAGGGAATTCTAGGGCAGCTTTTCTGCTCAGCATCAATCTAGGCTTCAAACAGAGGAATTTGGGTCTATATTTGCCCCACATGGATAGAGAGCATAAGAGCTAGGCCCTCTTTATCTTTGCCTTCAGAGATCCCAAGGATGCTGCACAAGTCCCAACAATCCGTGGGCTTAAAGCTCACTACCACTCACAACTGCTGTTTCTTGGGTTTCTAGCTAAAGTGTTACAGTAAAACCCAGACTTATAGCCTTATTTCTTCATGAGACACCTTTACTTAAAAGGCTTAACAAGTGTAGATGGAGAGATTAGCACTTGGCCAGTGTAGTTGTGCAGGAATAACCTCCACTGTTGATAAAGAGACCACTTAGTCATCACAGCCACTTCAGTAACTCCTTCTTTTCCTAGGGGAAAGAGATTCCAGCTTTACAGTGACCAAAATCTGGGAGCAATGCCTTAAACTAGCCCCACATGTATCAGCTGTGGTTGGCTGGGTGACAGAAGAGACAAATGGGCCATGTAGGAGGAAGAAGGGAGGTTGGTGGGACCCAGAGCTCTGCACGGGCCTCCACCTTTCCCCTGAGTGAGCTGAGTCACTTGTTTCACATGTGGACAGCCCGGTGCAGGGCAGTTGGCTCCAGGGAGTTGTCTGAAGTGGCTCAAAACTCTGAGCCTTTTAGCCCAGGAAGGGCAACATTCCTGCAGGCTATCCCACCAGTTTGTCCCATGACCCCTGCCATGGTAGCAACACATGATCTTAGAGATGAGGAGGATCTCTTAATTCTTCCCACCCTAGGGAGGGTTTTGCTTCTCCTTCACCTCTTCCCCAGTGCCTGGAGGAAGTATGCAGACACACCACATCACACTGGCACCTAGCTGGCTCCACAGAGGCTAATGGGCTAGAAGTTCAGTGTTGGTCTTGCATCATCTAATGCTGACCTTCGAAAGACAAATAGGGGATTTATGTCCAGAAAGGAGGCTTTGAAGATTTAATTTGGTTTGGATTTATTTGTTGTAATGGGCATTTGGGTTCCTTTACCAATTTTTTTTCTTCCATTCTGTAGCAGTGTCTGCTTTTTCCTGAAAGTCTGTTGGTGCTCTTAGCAATACAGACTTCTGCATTTCTCAAGTCTTAATAAACAATAGGGTGTGTTAAAGATGGGAAAAAAAAAGGTCTTTTCACAGCTCTGTTCCCAAAGTGAAGGAATAGCATTTTGTTTGTACTGCCACAGAGCTAGATGAAGATGTTATGATCCCCACTCTGAACCACAGGATGGTGGGGGTTGGAAGCGACCTCTGGAGATCACCTAGTCCAACCCCCCTGCTAAAGCAGGGTCACCCACAGCAGGTTGCCCAGGATCACAATGTCCAAGTGGGTTTGGAATCTCTCTAGCGGAGGAAACGCCACAACATCTCTGGGCAGCCTGGTCTAGGGCTCCATCACCTTCACACCAAAGTTTTTCCTCATGCTTAAGTGGAACTTTTTGGGTTCTAGTTTGTGCCCATTGCCCCTTGTCCTGTCACTGGGCACCACTGAATAGAGCCCAGCTCCATCCTCTTGCTGAATATTGAAAAGATCCCCTCTCAGGCTGCTCTTCTCCACACTAAACACCCCCAGGTCTCTCAGACTCTCCTCCTCACAGAGATGCTCCAGGCCCCTCAGCATATTTGTACCCTCCAGTAGTTCCTGTCCCTCTTGAACTGGGGAGCCCAGAACTGGACACATTCACAGAAACATAATCATAGAATGGTCTGGGTTGGAAGGGACCTTCAAAGGTCACCTGCCCTGCAGTACTCATATAGGATCATTTAGGCTGTCTTGCTGAGATCACCAAGTGCTCCTTCCTCCCGCCCTCCCTACACTGCTCCATGCCTTGCTGCTGCATTCCAGTCAGACAGAAAGCAGTGTGCCTGCCACTTGGCTAACGCGGCAGAAGCAGCTGCAACACCTGGTGGGAAGAGGGAGGCGTGGTGCTGGGATGAGTAACTGGGGGAATATTGGCCCTTACCTCTTTGCTGTGCAAACAGTGCAGCTGTGCTGCCGGTGATGCAGCTCATAGCTGGCAGGCACAGAGCAAGCTGGTATCTGCAGAAGGGCATGTAGACACAGTGTCAGTTGTTTAGCTCTGTGTTAACAGCAGAAAACAAATCCTAAGTGGACTAAGCAAATCTCATCGTGGCAAAGTGCTTCATAAATTACTAATACACCCTCGGGCAGACTAATAGGGAATCAAGCTGTTTACTTTGGAGTATGACACATTTTTCTTTCTTGCTTTCTCCCTGTGGCACCTCTAGAAAGATTCTGACGTGCAAAGCTTTGTGTCAGTGACTAATGAGTACCTAGCAGTTGCCGCAGATTTCCATGGGCTGCGCGTTATGACATGATGTGAGGATCACCTGCCTGGGCCAGAAAGGGTCAAGCAGATAAAAAAATGTTCTCTCAGAACATCAAACCTGTCAGTGAAGCACATTTCAAGTGCAACTGGTAACATAGAGACATTTTATACCACAGCTTCTGCATTTCCACTTCTGTCTTCTACCCATAACATCAACATTCCTGTCTAGGTGGGATTAAAAACACAAAGGAAGTGGTTCCTTCTAAAAGCCACCTATGTATGTGAAACCAAATGGGTACTCCAAGTGGTCCTTTGTGATGAGTTCCTTTGGGAAGCTAACATTTGGAACCGAGTTGTAGTTTGGGATATTTTAAAACAGGGAAAGAAAAGGCTAACTGCAGTGCTGCACTTTGTTGTTGTCCTGTGTTGTGTTAGGGCATGGGAGAGAATGGAAAAAATAAATGGGCTATGGCGACAGCTTCCTGGGACTTCCCAACTCTTGGGCTTGCTGATGAGTGACAGTTGAGCAATACATGTGCCCAGCTGTTACTGAACGATCCTGGCAAAGCAGCTCAGAACAGGACCATCCACACCGCAGAGTGACTTGGAAAGAGGTATTGCAGTTGGAGTTCTGACACAAGCGAAAGGCATGCGTGCAGGAGGGCCGCACAGCCAACCTGCTCCACCACTGCACAAGGACAGAGCTCCTTGTGATCCCACAGCAGCACAAGCTGTGTAACAGGCTCTCGGGTTAGGAGCCTCACCTCATCAGCTGGAAACCAGCCAAGTGATCCTTCCCTCCTGACATCTTGCACCTAGCAGGAGGTTAACCTTTAGAGGCCTGCTTTAGTTCTTGCTGCAGTCCCCAGGAGCTCCTCTGAGAAAGCAGTGCTAGTGGAGTGGGCATTTCATTGTCAAAGACTTAAAAATAACACTTAACCAACCCATCTCAGATGTCTCCCTGAATGTAGCTTCACTTCAGGAAACAGGAGTATGATTCCTCACTGGCTCTGCTGAGCAAATCAGATGCCTTTGCTGCTTTTACGTAAAGGGTTTTGCCAACCAGGTGGATTTCCACCTACTGTAAAACTTGTACTACACAAAGTAACTATTGATTATGTTCTGCTGGCTTTCTTTGACCAATAAAGGCTTCAATTAGAGTAAAACATTGAGTACTGTCTTCACATTGTGCAGCAAGTCATTCCCTTCCCTTCCTGTAATTTTCAGATATATATAAAGAACTAAAAATTCAATTCCTGTACTATTTTTTTTCTGTGTTTTTAACCATGGTCTTCTCTCACAAGTAATAAGCGCCAGGAGAGGAAATGGCCACAAGTTGCACCAGGGCAGGTTTAGGTTGGATATTAGAAAAATTTTCTTCCATGAAAGAGCAGTCAGGCATTGGAACAGGTTGCCCAGGGAGGTGGTGGAGTCACCATGCCTGGGAGCATTCAGAAAATAGGTATTTATAGTGCCGAGGGCCATGGGTTAGTGGTGGACTCAATCCCGGGTTAACAGTTGGACTTGATGATATTGGAGGTCTCTTTGTGTTTCTATGAAAATCCTAGAGCAACTCGCTTATCCTGCAACACCGATGAAACAAGTATTTTATACCTGTCTGTGTCTTCCACTGGCCAGAACCCAGACATATTATCAATGGGATATTAATTTTATCTCTTTAAATGATTGTGAATTAATGTCTGTTACAACACATGAGGAGTCATGAAGGAAAGTGGGTACCTTCTCAGTTTAACACTTGCTAAATGTGGGAGTAAAATCTCTCTTTCCCCAGCTGGGTTGCCGCATCTGTTGTGCCTTCCCAAAGGAAGCAAACAGCACTGATATAAGCAGAAGTAATAAGTGCTGCACTCCCTGGTACAAAGCATTTTCCTGTGATATCCTCAGGACATTTTATTGGTCAGGGTAGTCAGCCTACCTCTCTCTCCCATGCAGGATCACACATAGAGTCCTACTGAGAAGATACTGACTGGGACATGCATATATCTCTGGACAGTCTTTCACTTTGTGTAGTGTGTGTACTTTCCATAGGGCATCAGGAGACACATCAGAGAACATTAGGGGTTGGAAGTGACCTTGATAGATCATTCAATCCAACCCCCACTGCCAGAGCAGGATCACTTGGAGTAAGTCTCACAGGAATGCATCCAGTCAGGTTTGGAATGTCTCCAGAGAAGGAGACTCCAAAACCTCTCTGGGCAGCCTGTTCCAGAGTTTTGTCCCACTCAAAGTGAAAAAAAGTTTTTCCTTATGTTTACGTGGAACTTTCTATGCTCCAACTTGCACCCATTGCCCCTTGTCCTATCATTGGGCATCTCTGAGCAAAGGTCACCCCTCAGGTTCCTCTTCTCCAGGCTAAAGAGCCCCAGTTCCCTCAGCCTTTCCTCACAAGGGAGATGTTCTACTGCCTTCAGCATCTTTGTGGCTCTGTGATGGACTCTCTCAAGCAGTTCCCTCATTGGCATTTAGTCATTCGCCTCTTAGGGCTGAGCTACAGCTGCTGCCATGCAAAACTGAAGGATGTGAAGAACTCAGTAACATGGTTCGGTAGCCCCCTACAGAAGTTAAATCCTGATCATTATCAGATGCCACATTAAAAAAAAAAAAAATTACACACATGGTGAATGACTTTGTATAGATTTTGGTTTTCTAAATTCAGGCTTATTTTTATCTTGTGATACAGCAAAAGTTCTTAAAATGTAGTATAATCACAGAATCACAGAATACATTCAGTTGGACGAGACCTCAAAGATCATCCAGTGCAACCCTTGACCCAGCACTGAAGGGTCAACACTGTCCCCAAGTGCCAGGTCCACACAGCACTAGAACACTTCCAGAGATGGTGACTCCACCACTGCCCTGGGCAGACCATTCCAGTGTTTGAGAACCCTTTCAGTGAAAAAATATTTCCTGATATCCATCCCGAACAGCCCCTGGTGCAGCTTGGAACCATTTCCTCTGGTCCTGTCACTTGCTACCAAGGAGAAGCAGATGCCTCCTGCTCGCTCCAGCTTCCCTTCAGGTAGCTGTACAGAGCAATGAGTTCTTCCCTCAGCCTCTTCTCCAGACTGAACAACCCCAGCTCTCTCAGTCAGTCCTTGCAGGCCACGTAGCTCCAGGCACTTCAGCAGCCTTATTGTTCTTCTCTGAACACACTCCAGCACCTCAGTGTCCTTCCTGTAGTAAGTGGCCCAGAACTGAACACAACACTCTAGGTGTGGCCTCACCAGTGCTGAGTGCAGGTGGATGATCACCTCCCTGTCTCTGCTGACCACAGTGTTTCTAACAGAAGACAGGATGCCATTGGCCTTCTTGGCCACCTAGGCACACTGCTGACTCATGTTCAAGTCTGACTACCAACAGCCCCAGATCTCTCTCCAAGTCTCAGCTTTCCAACCACATAAGCCAGGCCTTAACCAGATGTTAAGTTCAGACCAGTTTTGAAAGCCAGCCCTGTACTCTGCATTATGAAAACCCCTTGTTTTCATAGCTAGCAAGGTGGAGTTGGAGCCTGTCCAGCAGAACATATTATATATTCACCTGATCATCCCTGTCTATCTGTATCAGAGAGGCACCATCAGGCAACACTGAGACTGGGAGGGCATTGTTCAGCCTGACTGAACCCCTCTCAGTCCAGCCCCTACCATGGCTGCTCATCCCCCAAGAAACTTCACTGAATTCCCAACACCAGGAGCCTTCCATGAAGCCTGCAGGGAGCTCCCTCCTCTGACAGCCTGTCTGCCAGTCTGCAGAACCACCACATCATTTCTCTGCTTGCTGTTCATCTGTCAGAAATGTTTAGGAAGAAGTTCTACAGGGAAAGAGTGATTTGCCATCAGAATGGATTGCCCGAGTAGGTGGTGGAGTCACCATCCCTGGAGGTGTTTAAGAGGAGGTTGAATGACGCACTTAGTGCCATGGCTTAGTTAATTATAAGGTGTTAGGTTGGACTCGATGATCCTAGAGGTCTTTTCCAACCTGTTTGATTCTGTGATTCTCTGTGTGTGCCAGCACAACTGGGTTTCTTTTCCAGACACATGAAACAAAATGGGGTTTCCTGCTACAGTGTGTTCACTTCCCTAGAGCTAGGAACTGTACTATACATTGATCTCAATCAGTTCTACTGTATTTCTGGACAGGATTATCAATAAATCCTAAAAAAAGATTAAAACCAACTGACCACTATTGTATTAGTCATTCTGGGTTGTTGCTATTAAAATCCTTACCCTCCACCTCTGCAGTCACTACCCCAGAAAACACACATCTCAGCTTTGCAGCTTTCATTAATTAGTGGGTAGCAGGGTAACAGGTAATTAGCAGCAAGTGTTGTCTGTTTTCAGGCAAATGATGCACCAGGGCAGGATGCAGAGAGCTCACATGGAGCATTATGTCACATAAGCCACTCCATGCTGGCTCTTCCTGGGAGAGCTTATCAGGTACAGGGTAGCCAGCAGAGAAGTGTGACACTCAGAGCACTGTTTTGACAGCCACCCTCTGAGTTCATGGGGTTGATTTGCCATGTAGGTACCTGGTGTGAAAATCACAGAGCAAGTTAAGGGCTTTATAAATAACCCCAGCTTTTCTATCAACCATCACTCCTCTCATCCCTGTAGCAAGAGGTGTAACAGTGCCAGGACCCCCACTACTAAAGGTGCATCAAGCAAATGGAATCAGCAGTGATGGCTAGTGCAAAGCATTTGCTTTCATGTCAAGACCCTAGAGTGAGAAATACTCATCTTTAACCAAAGCATGAGTAAAGAGATAGCAAGGAGTTTTAGGTCCACAAGAATTTATTCAAAGTGCTTCAGTTTGCCAAGTGGAATCTGAAAAAAAACAAAACGAAACTACTTTTGGTTCAGCTTAGCATTAACAGAGATTGCAGGACTAGTTGACAGGGCTTTAAATGGGATGTGAAGGGGGAGGGGGACAAATTCATCAGGCTTCCAGGTGGCAAGGTATGGGAGGACACACCGGTGTGGAAGCAGTGGGAGATTAGTAAGGGCTCTCAACCTGCTGCCCAGAAGCATGCTGGGGACAAAATAATGCAATTGAAGCCTTGCAGAGATGAGCCAGATCCCCTTCAGGTAATTCCCCTTCAGGCCAGCAGAGAAGTGTCATGTGGTAATCCACGTGGCAGTGATACTGTGAGGGGCAGAGGCAGGCTGCCTCATACACCTGCAGAGGTGTATGAGCATGGACAG
>VWYK01099092.1:1366-13374 GCA_013399775.1 Semnornis frantzii
AGATGCTGCACCTGGGTAGGCACAGTCCCAAGCACAAATCCAGGCTGGGTGGTGAATGGCTGGAGAGCAGCCCTGAGGAAAAGGACCTTGGGGTCTGGGTTGATGAAAAGCTCAACATGAGCCTGCAGTGTGTGTGTGCAGTCCAGACAGCAACTGAGTCCTGGGCTGCAGCAAGAGCAGCAGGAGGGAGGTGCTTCTCCCCCTTTACTCTGCTCTCATCAGATCTCACCTGGAGTACTGTGTGCAGTTCTGGAGTCCCCAGCACAAGAAGGACATGGAGCTGTTGGAGCGAGTCCAGAGGAGGGCCACGAAGATGATCAGAGGGCTGCAGCAGCTCTGCTGTGAGGACAGACTGAATTGGGGCTCTTCAGCCTGGAAAAGAGAAGACTTTGAGGAGACCTTATAGTAGCCTTCCAGTATCTGAAGGGGGACTACGGGAAGGCTGGGGAGGGACTATTTACAAGGACTTGCAGCGACAGGACAAGGGGCAATGTGTTTAAACTGGCAGAGGGGAGATTTAAACTGGATGTTAGGAAGAAGTTCTTTCCAGTGAGGATGGTGAAACACTGGCACAGGTTGCGCAGGGAGGTTGTGGCTGCTCCCTCCCTGGAGGTGTTCAAGGCCAGGTTGGACGAGGCCTTGAGTGACCTGTACTAATGGAAGGCATCCCTGTCTATGGCAGGGGATTGGGACTAGATGATCTTTGAGGTCACTTCCAACCTCACCATTCTGTGATTCTATGAACTTCTTATAACAGAAAAACCATAGAAATCATCAAACCTTTTTCGGTTTTTTGTTGTTTGTTTGTGGTTGGTTGGTTTATTTTCCATACAGCAGTTCAGGGTATTATTCTTTAATGACTTGTAATTTACACAACAAACAAAATGTTAGCACCCATTTCAGTTTCACATATCTAATAATCAGATGTTTTTTTGCACCAAGTGAGATTCTACAGCTGTGTCATTTGAATAATTAAGTATCTTTATTTAAATAAATATAAAATAGATTTGTGCGGATGAAAAGGACAGCTGTAAAGTCAATGTATCAAAATAAAATTAGGTCATTACCACCAAATACTGTAGGAATAGAGAAGGATGAAAACCAACAGTTCAGCCATAATGATTTCATTAGGATATATATGTGGAAAGATGAAAGGAAAAGATCACTAAAGGATTGCTACTGAAGCAGAGAGTGTGAAAGCAGTTGAATGTGGTAATAGTTAGAGAAATGAAAATAGAGGTGCTTCAGAAAATAAATAAATGATGTTTGGTTTGTTTTTCCTTTCCTTTGTTTAAGGCAGGGCACAAGCATAGGATAAAATACACATTTTGTAAATTCACCTCAGAGTCATCGATCTCCTTTGAGCATTGAGTCTAATGAGGCAAGTAGGAGAAAATTGTAATGGGTCATGTGCATGTGTATTGTTTGGCTTGGATTATTGCGTAGAACTGAGTCATATTTTCTATAGAGAAGTCTTTCAAATAATTGCAATGTTCTACTACAAATAAGAATATTAATATTATTTTATAATTAATTCCAGACCTTATTTAACTGTAAGTAAATAAGAATTATGTCATCTTCACAAACACATCATGCCTTTTTACATCACTACATGATATTTATGAATATTAATTTTAAAGGGACATTTTTGAGGGGCCATGTTTTATATAGACAATAAAATGAAACTGGAGACTTTTTCATCTTCTAAATAACTGCCTGCTATTTGATTCAGTGACCTGCAGATCTGTTTGAGATCTCTTTCAGTAATGACTAAAGTATCTTCATAAGAATTGATAGTTTTTTATCACACACCCTTACAATGCATTTGGAAGTCATCAATAACAGAATTCTCATGTGTATAGTGAAAGAGTCTACATATTATATTGATGAACGCCAGACTCTGTCATGTTTGCACATATTCATTAACAAAAGTGTTTATACTATATAAAATAAGCCCTGATAATTTTTATGTATTCCACACTGTGTTTAAGATGTCTCTTGAAAAGAAAACCAGAAAGCACTGAGTGGGAAGTCACCTAGAGAACAGCCAACAGGAAATGCCAAGTGACCAGATGTTCCTGAGCTGCCTGTGCTTTCTGGAGATTATGCTACTTTTGCCACTAGAGATTGTGTTTTCCTTAAACGGATCTCTAACTGAGCACTATTTACTATGAGTAACCAAGTTTTTAAGTAAAAGAAGACAGGAATCAGTGACAGGTTGAGTGTCAGGGTCTGGTTGGATATTTTTGTGAGGAGAATCATAAAAAAAGCCACACACCCACCCTCCCCCCAAAACAATAATAACAAAAAAAACCCCAAAACACAAAAAAGCAAACAAACAAACTAAAAAACCACAGAGAGTGAATGTTGAAATAATAACCCAGTATCCAGATATGAACTATCTATGCATGTCCATGTCTGTCTTCATTAGAACTACGAATGTACCTGTTGATTGTTTTTGGATCAAGTACAGTCGTAGTTCCCTCAAACATCATTCATGCTTTTTGGTTTCTAGTATGCTTTCTGGAATGTTTTTAATCAGTGCCCAGTTACAATCCAGGATGTAGTATAGGTTGGCACTGTTTGTGGTGTAAACCATGAATGAGGTCATTGTTTTAGGAAAGGTGAGAATTTAACATAATATGAACACAAAGTATGTAGTACTACTCTGAGGTACAACAAAATGCTTCCATGTCCCCATGCCAGAGTTCAAAACTCAGTGTGTACAAATAGATATATTTCCTATATAAGCCAAATGTTACTAGTAAAATTTTCCTTTTGTGTAGGCCCAGAACTTATTCTTTTCAGGACTTATTAACTAGGATTAATAGTCACAGTATGATAATATCGTGGGGAACTTTTAAGGTTTTTGTGCGTATGTATCTGTAGCTGCATGAATATTCATGTCCAAAATGCAACGGTGTACAATGCTGTATGAACACTACTAACAATCTCAGTTCCCTTGATATTTCGGTAGCCTATTGTTTCATTTTCTTCAGTAACACTTCTCAAACTATTGCTTGGTGCCAATCAAAATTCTTTGGGAACCTTTCGCATTAACCTTGAAAGGCCTTTCTTTGCAAGTAGAAAATTAGAAGGTTTGTGTTTTATCAGACTTACCTCATACTCAAAAGACCAAGTTTTTTTTTTAAAGCATACAATACAATGGGAATACAGTTAGTCATGTCACTGATTGTATGCAGACTCTCCAGATCGCTTCTTTTGCACATCTTGTTTGTTCAAATCCTGGTTTTAACACCTACATTTTCCCTGGCCACTTTGTTGTTATGTCAATTACTAACTGACAGAATGATATGTGTGACATAAGTCTAGAAATACGTGCACTTCATTTGCTCTGTTATTTTAATGTCAAAATGCAGGTATGAGGAAAACAACAGCATGAAGGCTGGATTTTCATCCACCCATAACTGAAAGGGAAAACCACAAAAATGTACTTATCTTTTCAGACCACTTTTCCTCATGAAAATGGGCAATTTTGTCCAGTAACAAAGAAAATGTCTGTGACATTTCTCCTTTAGCTTTATAGTGCCTGTAATTCTTTTATAATTTTAGTTGATTAAGAGGGAAACAGACACAACATACTTCCTGTTGAAGCTTTTTATTGCATTAATTGTGCTACTTTGCCTGATTGCTCAGAACTTCTGCCTTACATAAGTTCTATTAAAAGTAACTGGTTTTAGATTGCTATTATTACTAGCATAAAATCTATGCTGATTAGATGACAAGTGTGCATTTATATTTATTGGTATCTGTGAAAAAGCCGTTAGTTCTGTAATTCAGTGTCTACTGAAATCTAGCACCGCCAGTGATTAAGAGATGTGATTCAGAGTGATTTTAGTATATCGATGCAATGAAGATTGCAATTTCTTTTTATCCAGTAAGGAGTATTCTTTCATTCTGGCAGGGCTTTTGGGAGACAAAGTATATAAAACTAAGAGAATTCTGATTTTCTTCATATATGAGAAATGCTGTGTCCATCAGGAGTAGAGAGGTGATTGTCTCCCTTGTACTCAGATCTGATGAAGAGGCCACACCTTGAGTATTGTGTTCAGTTTGGGGCACCTCATTATGAGAAGAATGTGGAGGTGATGGAGTGCAGAGGAGGGCAACGAAACTGGGGAAGGGCCTGGGTAATAACTCTTATGAAGAGCGACTGAGGGAGTTGGAGATGGTTAGTTTGAAAAAGAGGAGATTGAGGGCAGAACTCATTACTGTCTACAGCTACCTGAAAGGATGTTGTGGAAAGGTTGGTGGTGGTCTTTTCTCAGAGGTAATTAGTGATAGAACAAGAGGGAACAGCCTCAAACTGTGACTGGGTAGGTTTTGACTGGACATTAGGAAACTTTTCTTCAGGGAAAGAGTGGTCAGGCATTGGAATGGGCTGCCCAGGGAGGTGGTAGAATCACCAACCCTGGGTGGTGCCTGGGGATATGGCTTAGGGTGAACTTGGTGATCCTGAGGGTCTTTTCCCACCTGAATGTTCCTGTGATAGTTGAGTTGTCAAAGGAGCAAAACGGTAGCATTCTGGTATTATCTACTTAACAAGGGCAACAAAACACAGTTAACATGAGGGGAGGCCATGCTCTGCAACACAGAGAAACAACAAATAGTGGTATACGTAAAACAGGCATCCTGTGTTTCAGCCAGTAGTAGGTAAGGCTTAAAATGCCTGAAATGCTGTCCTGAGATTTGGAAAATGGAGACTTACTGAACACGTTGTAATCTTATCTCCATTTTGTGACATGAGTACAAATTGCACAGTCATGTGAAAAGGCTCTGATTAGGTTTAAAGTATTTTAAATTATCAGAGACAAATACAACTCTTAATACAAACAGCAAGAGTTAGCCAGAAATGGCAGTCCCATAATGAAACCAATAATCCAACTAGTCAAGTAACATCTATACGTCTCACAAATGAAGAACTACATATGCATGGATATTAGAATTTCAGTTTTACTGTGTTAATAACCAGTGGACAACATATATTTCATCAGTGAATGTAGAAATCAAGGATGCTGTTTAAGGCTGGAAAGACTGGATTAAAACAAAGATTTAAGAAATAAACTGCTGAAAGTCAGTAATGCATACTCCTGTGCTGGACGAGCCAGGATTTGTCTATAGGAAGCATCCACATACTGTAATTTAGGATCTTAAGAACAAAACCTAGACATGATTACCTCTTTCACTTTTCTGAGTAAGAAATGTATTGCATTACCTACTGACTCAGTCACTTGGCAAACCTTACTCCTCTGGGATCAAGGCATACTGCGAGCTGTTTTACACTAAGGAAGAGCATCAATAACTGAGACCATTCTTTATGAGAAGCATAATATGATAGCCCATGTTCAGATTTTCTGCATTAGGTTACTGTAGTATGCTTCACTATCAGCTCAAAATCCATTCAGAAGATGTTGTTCTGAGAGGGGAAATAAAAATCAGATCACCAATATCTTAGATAGTATTTTTAAGTTAGTATAAAGAAACTTAAAATTTTAGTGTCAGTCTCCTCTTTCCAGGAGGATGAGAGTGTATTGCTTCTGAATTCTAAGGCTTCAAATAGCTTAGAGCAAGGCACTCAAAAGAGGCATTTTTTTCCAATCCTACTATTAATCAGGAAAGAACTCCAAATTCCACAACAGGAGCAAAGAGTATCTTGACACTTTTGCATAATATTCCTGCAGCTCTTTCCCTTCTTATTCAAGAAGAATCTAAAGTCTTGTCCTTCTCAGATTTTTGCAAAGCCAGTCATATCAACCAGATGCATGCAGAGAGTTGAGGTTTGCTAAGAGATTTCTTTTGGGGACCTCGAAGTTTTCATTGCCAGTAGATGTTTACTCAATGGTCATATTTTGGTTGAAATTTGTTGCTGGTTTTGGTTTATGATTAGGGGGTTTGTTTTGGTGTTGTTTTGTTTTGTTTGGTTGGGGTTTTTTATTATTATTGTTAATTACTTACAAGATGCCTGTTATCTTGTATAGACTTTGAAGGACCCTTTCTGTCCTGTAAATATAGAAATATGCTCATTCATAGTATATAATACTCTGAGAGATTGCTTATGTGAGACTAAAGTGTAGAGGGCTCACACATGAGAGCTGTAAATAGAAATTATCACTAAATTAAAGACTCCCTTATCCTGATATAACATTCCAAATCACTTCAGTGCTGTTTCCATATTATGATTCTTAGGTATATTAATTGTAAGGGAGGTGTTCCCTCTGAAGTTGATGTTCAGTTTGAAGTTGAAACTTCAAATTTAGGGCCATAGTTAGGTGAATGTTTTATAGATGTTCAAAGGAATTTCCCCAAATAGTTTTCTAAAAAAAATGAGTACCTCATATATACAATAAATGAGAAACATTTCTATATTACAATATGTGCATAATGAGGTACCCGATGTCTCAGTATATCACCACAATTCTGCTCACATTATATATGGAAATATCAATGTAATTTTATTAGTCAAGAGATGATTTTCAATGACATTGGGAGATCAATGTTTGTTCCTCAAAGAAGAAATTGTTCTTATGACCTTATACTTTGAATCTAACCACACACGAAGTCAAGCTTTTACTGAAAAGTCCACTGATTATGAATATATTCAATATTTTCACTATTTTACTAACACCTCAAAAAATTAAGATAGGACACAAAAATTAAACATTAGCCACCAATCTTTCCAGTTTCATTAAATGCAAATAGAACAGAATACAAATAAAAAAGAAAGAGTTAATGGACTTAATGCATTACACATAGTAAAGTTCAGAAATCATGGAAAGAACAGAAAACAATGTGACAAGGACATAAGAGTTGCCATTTCAATCAGATTAGGTTAATATTCTTTTACAGATGTTTTCAGAGATGCTTTCTGGTTTGACCTTCAATGTTTAGAGGTCAATTCAAGGTACAGAGCTTTAAATTTTATTACCTTTTTTTTTATTTATTGCTGTTTTGTTATTATTTCTAGCCCTTAACACTGTCATTAACTCTAGATATTTCTACTATGCACAACTCCGAAGCTTGCTAAAATCTTGATTCTTAACTCTGTGGGATGCTGAACAATTTATTCAGCAATTTACAGACATGTCAAAATGGTACTCTAATTTAAAATCTTAGAAGAATGAGTATGGAAAGGTGGGAATGAATCATAAACTCTGTATCCTGTTTCCTTCTTTTTCACCTTTTCTTGATGAGCATCTTCTACACTTGTGGGTATAGAAAAACATCCACATGAAGAAAACAATTCTCAGGGAAATACAGGGGTGGTGCCTAGACCCACATATCTACATGTCATTGAGATAAGCATAGTACAAGACATTGCTATGCTTTGTATACCACCTCCACAAAAATGTTATTTACAATTAAAACAACGATGAGTTCATCTGAATCTGATATACCAAAAGTGCTGTGATATATTTATGGAAATTTATATAAATTAAAATTACCTGGGCAATAGAATAGTTATACCTTTGTGGGTTTCCCTTATGGGAAACTCGAACCCACAGAAAGAAAAAAAAAAAAAAATTTCCTGAAAAGGATTGCAATTTATTGTTTTGAAAATTTTGTTAAGTACCTTCTGTTTGACTCATTGTTTGGTTGGTTGGGGTTTTGTTTAACTAAAATGTTCCTTAGAAACTTGTGATTTCTTATAAAATTAACAAAGTAAAAGATCAGAATGGCAGGCATACATGTACATATTCATATACACAAATATGTAAGTGAAATATGTATCTCGATAATATTTTTTCTCTAAATTTCAGACATTTTCTCTTCCACAGACTGCAAGATTTTTGATAGTGCTGATTTTTTACAATGTGCCTTAAAAAATTCTCTAAGAATTTACTAGAGAAAAATATATTTCTATATTTCTATAAAAGTTTGCTGATCTGCTCCTCACTTTTTTTTTTTTTTTAACTGCTTCCCTGTCTATGATTTGGTGATGTAAAAATATAATGACCTTACAGTCTAAGTGACTTTTCTGAGCAGTCAAACTAGTGATTTCATGGGATGACTAAGTTCGAGATTCTATCTCCTTGAAATTTGTTTCCAGGATGTTAACTGCAAAGCAAGTTATATATAGCAGTAAATGCATGCTTAATTTGTGCAGAAATCATGGTGTGATGAATACAATTAAGGGCCTCGGAGGGAATAATTATATTACTGCATAAAGCTGGTGGATCTCAAATTGCTTGGTGTCTGGACTTTAAATTGGCCTGCGTTCCTGTTGTGAAAGTCATTCTTAGTAGTAACAAAACTGCAGTCAGAAATGTGGTACTTTCAAAGTCATAGAAGCATATTTACTCATCTGCTGCAAATGACAGAGCTCAGAAAAATGGAAGGAGCATTTAGAAGTAAGTGAACAAAAAGTTAATTCGATTAAAAATATGTGCAATGAATTATGAAACTAAAACACAGTAAATGGTGTAAGCCAAAGTTTTTTTTTTCATGCAACAACAAATCTTGCAGAAATTACAAAACATTAATGATTGAATTTTCTCTCATATATACACAAGTAACATGATGCTGTCTTTGTGTTTCCATTACATTGAGGGTAATTCCAAGAGGATTTAATGAACATCTGTAATTGAGTTAAAAGCCACAAACATAATCATAGAATCATAGAATCATAGAATGGTAAGGTTGGAAGGGACCTCTAAGATCATCTAGTTCCAACCCCCTGCCATAGTGCAGGCCACTCAAGACCTCATCCAACCTGGCCTTGAACACCTCCAGGGAGGGAGCAACCACAACCTCCCTGTACAACCTGTGCCAGTGTCTCACCACCCTCACTGTAAAGAACTTCCTCCTAACATCCAGTTTAAATCTCCCCTCTACCAGTTTAAACCCATTGCCCCTTGTCCTGTCACTGCAAGACCTTGTAAATAGTCCCTCCCCAGCCTTCCTGTAGGCCCCCTTCAGATACTGGAAGGCTACTATAAGGTCTCCTCAAAGTCTTCTCTTTTCCAGGCTGAAGAGCCCCAACTCTCTCAGTCTCTCCTCATAGCAGAGCTGCTCCAGTCCTATGATCATCTTTGTAGCCCTCCTCTGGACTCACTCTAACACTTCCATGTCCTTCTTGTGCTGGGGACTCCAGAACTGCACACAGTACTCCGGGTGAGGTCTGATGAGAGCAGAGTAAAAGGGAAGAAGCACCTCCCTTGTCCTGCCGCTCTTGATGCAGCCCAGGACTCAGTTGCTGTCTGGACTGCATGCACACATTGCCAGCTCATGTTGAGCTTTTCATCAACCCAGACCCCAAGGTCC
This sequence comes from Semnornis frantzii, assembly GCA_013399775.1. Taxonomy (NCBI): domain Eukaryota; kingdom Metazoa; phylum Chordata; class Aves; order Piciformes; family Ramphastidae; genus Semnornis; species Semnornis frantzii. The sequence goes on from VWYK01099092.1 coordinate 10,649, forward strand.
TTTTCCTCAGGGCTGCTCTCCAGATATTCATCACCCAGCCTGGATTTGTGCTTGGGATTGTGCCTACCCAGGTGCAGGATCTTACACCTGGTCTTGTTGAATTTCATGAGGTTGGCCTGTGCCCACCTCTGCAGCCTGTCCAGGTCCCTCTGGATTGGCATCCCTGCCCTAATATAGGTCTAAACCAGAAAACTACCCCATATCAGGGGGTCACATTCCTCAACTAAGGTGTATTATAACCAAGACCAAGTGCTATAGGTTTGAATTCTGTCATCTTAACAGCCAAGAACAATTCAATGGTCTGACATATAGTGGTATGACCTAAAATATGATTCATAATAAAGAAGATATTGTAACATTGCAAGGTGGTTGAATTTCTTTTTCTTTCATCAGTTATTGACTATTCTCCAATAGTCCAAGAGGTTCACTTGACTCTGCGACCTAAACCAGAAATTCCTGAGCACAGAATACATCAGCTGCTGCAGTCCATTTATATTTAAGGGTTTAAATTTTATTCAACTTCTTTCAGCACTTGGGAGCAATTTTCTTAATCTTCTACGTACTTTATGCTTGTCAAATAGACTACAGGAAACATGAAACTGTTATGTTGCACGAGAAAAAAAGTGGCAAATAAGTAGTGAATTGTTCTAAGGTCAAGCATCGTAAAATATTACCCAAGGGAGGAAAGAAAAAATTACTGTGATCTAAAATTGTGATTATGATGTGAAAATAAAGTCTGTGGGCATTATTCCTGAACTATGGTGGATTCTATTTTCCCTGGACAATATTTTATAACATTCTTACTTGGAAACAAGACATTGTTGACTCTTGTTATATTTCTGTTTGAAAAAGTAATGTTACAGTGTCTGCTTCATTTGGCACCTTCTGTATGTGGAAAGATATATAAGTAATTTTAAGAACTGCTATTTTTACCTAATTATATAGAAAATAGTCATTAGTAATCTACTCTGAGTATACCAAGACACGATGGCAATGCTGGTGACATCATGATAACAATGAGAATAGAGTATGACCTTAGTTATACCAGGATTCCATACTGTTATCCATTATCTTTATTCTGTGTGCTTCCACATAAAATCAATAGTGAATAAGAATCTGGTTAAGGACTTCACGTTAGAATTTTTTTCTTTATAAGGTCACATTTGTGGCTCGTTTGAATTTCATGTTTCTGTAAAAAAGTTCTTCAAATTCCATGCTGTGGTAATGGAAAGGCACTCTCAATTTTCCTAAACTCTGCTTTTAATGCACTTGGTAATTATAAGTATACCTTGAAAGGAAAAACAACAAAATGAAACATAATCCTTATTGGGAGTAGCTACATAATAAGGTGCATGACTGTATTTTACTGATTTAGAAGGAGGAACTGTAGTAAGCATAAACAACATGTTCATATTTTATCATCAGTTACCATATCAATGCTTTAAATAGTGTTTATTATCCTGTCTGAGTGTGGATAGACAATATTGCACATAATGTTACCTTTCGCGTAACGAGAAACAAACAAACAAACAAACAATTTACTATTTACTGGTAAAAGTAGAATTGCAAATATCCAGGAAGACAGTTTTTAATATAAATTCACCAAACTTCATTCTCATTTTATTCTTGTGAATAATTCTGCTTAAAATTTTATGTTTCTAAAAAACATTCATACATTAAAAAAAAAATATACATTTCCATTGACTAAATTAGCCATATCCTTACTGCCTCCATTTTTCCTACTTAAATGGTTCCACTTCAATCTGAAGGCTAGAGTTTGAGCTATAGCAGACCTGATCTGTACGCCTCCACTCAATCCTAACTTTTGTAAACTTGAAAGGGATTTAATTCAGCTGATATTGTTGGACATGTATCTCTTCCATTTTATTATATGAGCAGGTTTCAAAAACAAGATGATGTGTTACTATACAAGTCTTCCCTACAAACTATGACCATCCCTACTGCTTCTTTTCCATTTAACAGGAAACATGTGAGTGAAAAGCAACGAAAAGCAGTAAGCACTGTTTGGTATCAGCCTATTTTGTTCATATATTTTGTTGTTTGTGCTGGAGAGGATGTCCAAGACAACACACCATCCACCTTTATGTCTAGTCTCAGTCTCTCTCTTTCCCCATCTTCACAGAGGAAAAAATATTCCAGCTACAGTCCTTAGAGAAAGATGAATCAAAATTAGCATGTGCAGAACCCGTTTAATCACTCTTTTATGCAACACCATTACATGGATAAAGCTTACATCCGATGGGACTCTTAGGAAACAACAGTCTCCAGGTGAGCTGTAGAAGCTGCATAACATCACAAGTTCTACACCACGCTTACAAGTAAGACCTCACTGAAAGTCAGAGAGACAATCAAAATTACATCTGCAGATTGACTGCCATATATATATTACAGGATTCTGATCAACACTTTTGATAACTCAAGATGAGTTCAAGGGCTGCTTTAAAATATATTCTAGAGGATACATTTCTTTCTTTTTAATTCTTTTTTAAATAAATTCAGTTCGAAGTAAATACAAGTAAATAACTTCTAATGACAAATATCTGCTAGTGGTGGGCATTTTAGCAAACATTTCTGTCTCTCAGTGTAGGATAATTCTTGCCTTCGTTTCTGAGAGGTATTCACAGTGCCCAGATGTTAAACCACACATTTATTTTAGAACAGCATCATCTGGTTCATTGGCAGCCTCTGCTTGCTGTTTTGCTGGC
>VWYK01099101.1:14626-28771 GCA_013399775.1 Semnornis frantzii
GTGCCCTGCCGTGGAACCGGGGTGGGGGCAGGCCGGTGGGTGCCCTGCCGTGCATGGAAACTCTTGAAGGGTGGAGAAGAGTTTTGTGTCTGATGTGTTGGGAGTGCAAACAGGGAGGGCAAGGCAGGACAAGGCAGTTAGCCGCAGCAGGAGCACAGAGGACCCTAGAGAGCTTCCTGCAGGGGAAGGGAGGACAGGAGGTGATGACATCCCATAGGGATCTCCTTTCTGCTGGTCCAGCTTCCTCGGCTGGTACTGCAGCAGCCTCCACCTGAAGGTCCTGACAGTGAATGCCTCTGCCCAGCCTCGTGCTTCTCCCTGGGCCTATCTCATAGACTGGAGGACTGCCTGGAAGTGTCTCCTGCTGCAGCTCCCTGCCACAGGCAGGGACACTTCCCACCAGCCCCAGGGTGCTCAAGGCCTCATCCAGCCTGGCCTTGGAGACCTCCAGGGAGCGAGCAGCCACAACCTCCCTGGGCAACCTGTGCCAGGCTCTCTCCGCTCTAAAGAATTTCTTCCTCCTCTCCAGTCTGAGTCTCCCCTCTTCTAACTTGGAGCTGTCATAGCACTCCCAGGCCTTGTCAAAAGTCCCTCTCCAGTTTTCTTTTAGCCTCCTTCAGCTAAAGTCTGAGGCTCTAAGGTCTCCCTGGAGCCTTCTCCAGGCTGAAGAACTCCAAGATCAATTCCAGTCGTTCCCCCTAACACGTTTCACCTTATCAGCTTCCTCCTGTTGCAGCCTCCTCAGTTTGTGGACATTCCTCTTGAGGAAGATGATTCATCTGATGAAGAATACCAGCCTGATGATGAGGATGAGGACGAGACTGCAGAAGAAGTAGGTTTGCTGCAACCTGCACAAAGATCTCTTCTGTTCAGCATGGAGTTACCTCCCTGCTCGAGGCAGGGAAATGCTCTCTCAGTTTTAAACCCATGAAAACTTCTAAGACATCACAGGGATGGGAATGTTTTGGGTTTTTTTTTTAGTGTTGTGTTCTTTTGCCCAGAAAGAGAGATGGTGGAGGGTTGGCTGAAGGGGGTTTGGCTGTGGCATGGTTGGTTGATTGCATTCTGTACTCCCAGAGCTTGCTGGAGAGCGATGTGGAGAGCACTGCGTCCTCGCCGCGGGGAGCCAAGCGCTGCAGGACCAGGAGGTCGTCTGATGAAGAGGGAGGGACACCCTCTGAGGTGAACTGGAGAGGTTTTTGCCCTTCTCTGAACAGTTTTTCCAGTCACCATTCCTAAATGCAAAAGCAAAACTGCAGATTGCTCTCTGGGTCTCTGCTGTGTGGCTTTAGGGTCCCACTGCGATGGCTCCTGCAGGGGCAGCGAGGTCCAAGCCTGGCAGCAAAGAGTGGGGGCTGAAATAAACAGCAGCACTTAAAAACTGCCCTCTGCCAGTGGGGACTGTTGGCTTTGCTTCAGATAATGGCTGGGGTTTGGAATCTTCCTGAGAGCAGTGCAGGAGGGTTGCTTTTTGTGCTTGGCTTAGGAGGGGAAAGTGGTTTTGAGAGAAGCTAAAGGCAACTGTGGCTGCCTGCAGTGTCACAGCAGCAGGAGGAGGATGGGCAAGGTGCTGAGAGCCAGGCAGCAGCAGGAGGATGGGCAAGGTGCTGAGAGCCAGGCAGCAGCAGGAGGATGGGCAAGGTGCTGAGAGCCAGGCAGCAGCAGGATGAGCAAGGAGCTAACAGGTAGCAGCAGCAGGAGGATGGGCAAGGTGCTGAGAGCCAGGCAGCAGCAGGAGGATGGGCAAGGTGCTGAGAGCCAGGCAGCAGCAGCAGGAGGATGGGCAAGGTGCTGAGAGCCAGGCAGCAGCAGCAGGAGGATGGGCAAGGTGCTAACAGGTAGCAGCAGCAGACAGGAATGAGAAAGCAGCTGTGAGAACTGACCTCTGCCACTGGAATCAAAGGAGGAGCAATCCATGGGTTAAGATTTCCACCTTGTGCTTGCCATGGGTTTGTTTTTGGGAGGATTGGGAGTGTGCCATGGTTCTAGAGCTGGGAAATCTGAACAGCAGTAAATGTTGAGGCTGACACTGAGACTTTCCAAAGGTCTCCTTTCCTCCAAGCCTTTTGTGTAGTAAATTTGTACTTTCTGGAAGATCCAAGTGAGTGAGAGATGGAGAATTTGCTTCTGGGAAGTGTTTTTTCCCCTTTCTCTTGTGTTAGTCTTTAGTCAGGCAGAAAAAGAGACTTACCCTGTCCTTGGGAACTCATGTTCTAAATAAAACCTTTTAACACAGAGACCTTTCTAATTAGGTGGAGAAGGTTCCTACACCTGTTGTTAGACACATTAGTGCTGAAGTAGTTCCCATGGGACCACCACCACCACCTAAACCCAAGCAAAACAAGGACAGCACCTTCATGGAGAAGCTGCATGCAGTGGATGAGGAGCTGGCTTCAAGCCCAGTGTGCATGGATGCCTACCAGGTACTGGCCTGAGGGATGCTGAGGCAGTGTGGGGGGAGTTTAGTCTGAGCTAGAAAGAAGAAAGCTTTGTGGTGGTCTCTGCTGGTTCACTGCAGCCTGCTCTGTGTGGATACCTTCACACAAGAAGCTGAGTCTCAGGACCAGAGAATGTTAGGGGTTGGAAGGGACCTCTGGAGGTCACTGAGTCCAAACCCTCTGCCAGAGCAGGACCAGAGAATCCAGTGCAGGTTGCACAGGAGTGGATCCAGAAGGATCTTGAAGGAGACTCCACAACCTCTTTGGGGAGCCTTTTCCAGTCCTCTGTGACCCTTACAGCCAGGAAGTTCTTCCTCCTGTTGAGGTAGAACTTCCTGTGCTGCAGTTTGCATCCACTGCTCCTTGTCCTATGCCAGGGCACAAGTGGGCAGAGCCTGTCCCTGTCCCTCCCTGAGCCCCAGCCCTCAGCTCCTTATAGGCATTGCTCAGATCCCCTCTGAGTGTTTACTCAGCAGCTCCATGTCCCTCAGCCTTTCCTCATCAGGCAGTGCTGCAGTCCCTTCAGCATCCTTGTAGCCCTGCATTGCACTCTCCAGCAGATCCCTCTCCTGCCTGAACTGGGGAGCCCAAAACTGGATGCAGCATTCCAGATGTGGCCTCACCAGGGCAGAGCAGAGGGGGAGCAGAACCTCCCTTCATCTGCTGCCCACACTCCTCTTAATGCCCTCCAGGATCCCATTGTGTGTGGGGTAGCAGCTGTGAGAGAGAGGAGAAATAGCTGTGAGCAAAGTGTGAGTAAGAGCTTGGAGTTCCTTGTGTCATAACTCCACTTGGTGCTCCTGAGGCCTCTCACTGCCATGGGAAATGCAATTCCAGAGGCAGGGAAGATACTTTCTTGCTGGGAGCTGTTCTGTCAGCTGAGCTGTGGCTTGCAGCCACCCCTGAGGGGCTTGGCTGTGAAAGAAGAGTTTGGTAGTGATGCTGAGAGTGTTGCTGCTCTGTGTCACTGCAGTGAGGAGGAGTCAGGGACACACAGTCCTGTGCTGCTGCTCAAGGTTGAGTTCAGATAGTGAAAATAAATACTGCAGGTGGAGATTGCATCCTCAGTAGCTACTCAGAGTTTAGCATGAGAGAAATGAACTGCAGCAGAGCTCTAAACAGCAGCAGTTGGACAGTGAGTGGTGAAGGTTCAGCTTTCTCTGAATACTGAAATAAATGAGGAGCACTGGAACAGGTTCCCCAGAGAGGAGGTGGTTGAGGCCTCACCCCTGGAGATGTTCCAAGTGAGGCTCTACAAAGCTCTGAGCAACCTGATGTAGCTCAGGGTGCCCCTGAGAGTGCAGAGCTGTCCCTTTGCAGTCCCTTCCCACCCAAACCATTCTGGGGCAAGAATCTGACATCTTTGGTATTGCACTTTTAGTCTGGGCTGCAAGCCCTGCTGCTGGAGAAGCTGAGGGGAAAGAGAAAAGCAGCCTAGAATGGGGAGGTTGGAAGGGACCTCAAGGATCATCCAGTTCCAGCCCCCTGCCATAGGCAGGGACACCTCCCACTAGTACAGGTCACTCAAGGCCTCCTCCAGCCTGGCCTTGAACACCTCCAGGGAGGTTGTGGAGCACAGAATCACCCAATCTGATCAAAGATCAAATCCCATTGGGTGATTCTGTGCTCCACAACCTCCCTGGGCAACCTGTGCCAGTGTCTCACCACCCTCACTGCAAACAACTTCCTCCTAACATCCACTTTCAATCTCCCCTCTGACACTTCAAACCCATTCCCCTTGTCCTGCCATTCCCAGACCTTGTCAATAGTCCCTCCCCAGCCTTCCTGCAGCCCCCTTCACATCCTGCAAGGCCACTCCAAGCTCTCCTGGAAGCCTTCTCTTCTGCAGGCTGCAGAGCCCCAACTCTCTCAGCCTGTCCTCACAGCAGAGCTGCTGCAGCCCTCTCAGCATCTTGCTGGCCTCCTCTGCACTGGCTCCAACACTTCCATGTCCTTCCTGTGCTGGGGGCTCCAGAACTGCCCCCAGGACTGCAGCTGGGGTCTGAGGAGAGCAGAGCCAAGGGGCAGAATCCCCTCCCTTGCCCTGCTGCCCACACTGCTCTTGCTGCAGCCCAGCACACAGTTGCTGTCTGGGCTGCACTCACACTGCAGCCTCATCTTGAGCTTTTCATCACCCCCACACCCCCAGGGCCTGTTCCTCAGGGCTGCTCTCAGCCATTCCCCACCCAGCCTGCAGCTGTGCTTGGCATTGTGCCTACCCAGGTGCAGGACCTTCCACTTGGCCTTGTTGACTGTCCTGAGGTTGGCCTGGGCACAGCTCTGCAGCTTGTGCAGATCTCTCTGGATGGATCCCTGTCCCTCTAGCAAGTGCCACACAGCTTGGTGCCAGCTGCCTGACTTGGTTTTGCTTTCCTTCACCTGCCAGCCCCTGGAGGACAGCCTCATCGCCTTCCGCACCCGCTCCAAGAGGCCCCTGAAGGATGTGCCCCTGGGGCAGCTGGAGGCTGAGCTGAGAGCCCCTGACATCACCCCTGACATGTATGACCCCAACACTGCAGATGATGAGGAGTGGAAGAGGTGGCTGGGGGGACTGATGAATGATGATGTGGAGAATGAAGGTAAGTGACAGAGCACACAACTGGCAGGGACTTCAAGGCTCATCCAGTTCCAAACCCCTGCTGTGGGCAGGGACACCCCAGAGCAGGGTGCCCAGAGCCACATCCAGCCTGGCCTTAAATACCTCCTTGGGCAACCTGTGCCAGGACCTCAGCACCCTCATGGTGAAGAGCAGGGAGTTGGAACTAGATGATCCTTGAGGTCCCTTCCAACTCTACCATTCTATGATTCCTAGCCTCTAATCTACCTCTCCCCTCCTCCAGCTTGGATCCATCCCCCCCAGTCCTTCACTCCCCAGCACTCTACAAAGTCCCTCCCCAGCTTTCCTGTAGCCCCCTGCAGCCCCTGCCAGGCTGTTCCTTAGCTCCCCTGGGAGGCTTTTCCTCTCCAGACTGCACAGCCACAACTCTCTCAGCCTGTCCTCACAGCAGAGCAGCTCCAGCCCTCTGCTCATCCTCCTAGCCCTCTTCTGGACACCTTCCAGCACCTCCAGATCTTTCCTGTCCCAGAGGCTCCAGAATTGGGCTCTGGTTGGGTCTCAGAGTGGAGCAGAGGGGCAGAATCCCCTCCCTCACCCTGCTGCCCACACTTCTGATGCAGCCCAGGGCACAGTTGGCTCTCTGGGCTGCCAGTGCCCACTGCTGCCTCATGTTGAACTGCTTCTCCCCCAGCACCCTCCAGTGCTTTTCAGGGCTGCTCTCAAGCTTGGCAGTGCCCAACCTGTATCAGTGCCTGGGATTGCCTTGATCCAGGTGAATTTTCCTGTTGCTTACAGCTGTCCCAGTTGGGTATAAACCACAGATGGAAACAGTTGAGCTTCACTCAGTGGAATGAGTTCAGCATTTCTCACAGGCAGTGGCTGCAGATGAGGGCTGCTGCTGGCAGCTCACTTTGGGCTTGGTTGTGGCTTCTGTGCATAGGAAGAGACCCCTTGAAGCAGTGATCCAGGTCAGGCTGCAGCTCAAGTGCTGCTCCTGGCAGTTGATTGCGCTTGGGGCAGGGTAATGACTCCTCTGCTTCTTCCCCAGATGAAGCAGATGATGATGATGATCCTGAATACAACTTCCTGGAGGATCTGGACGAGCCAGATACAGAAGACTTCAGGAACGATCGTGCAGTGAGAATCACCAGTGAGTCCCTGGGGAGCCTCACCTGCCTGCTCCTGGGCCTCAGGGGTTCATGTGGGCTTGTGGCAGAGCTGCTGCAGTGTGGCCTGACTGACATGAAATCTGCATGCTGACCTGGGGAGCTTTTCTGGGCCTGGAAGGATCTGGCTGGCAGCTGCAGCTTTCCCCCGTGGCAATAACACTTGGTGGTGGCAAAGCCCTCCAGAAAGCTTCAGCCAGGTCACAGCTGAATTCTTGCCTTGGGACTTGAGGCTAGTTCATTTTTTTTTCCCCAAGGTTTTGCAGTCTCTCTTAGGTTTAGAAGCAGCACTTTGCTCCCTGAGCACTAATGTTAGTGTTAGAAACAGCTCTTTTCTCTCAGAAGCACCAAAGTTGGTGTTGTAGAGAGCTCATTGCTCCCTGAAGCACCAAAATGAGTGTTACAATCAGCCTTTGCTCCCTGAAGCACAGAAATTAGTGTTACAATCAGCTCTTTGCTCCCTGAAGCACCAAAGTGAGTGTTACAATCAGCTCTTTGCTCCCTGAAGCACCAAAGTGAGTGTTACAATCAGCTCTTTGCTCCCTGAAGCACCAAAGTGAGTGTTACAATCAGCTCTTTGCTCCCTGAAGCACCAAAGTGAGTGTTACAATCAGCTCTTTGCTCCCTGAAGCACCAAAGTGAGTGTTACAATCAGCTCTTTGCTCCCTGAAGCACCAAAGTGAGTGTTACAATCAGCTCTTTGCTCCCTGAAGCACCAAAGTGAGTGTTACAATCAGCTCTTTGCTCCCTGAAGCACCAAAGTGAGTGTTACAATCAGCTCTTTGCTCCCTGAAGCACCAAAGTGAGTGTTACAATCAGCTCTTTGCTCCCTGAAGCACCAAAGTGAGTGTTACAATCAGCTCTTTGCTCCCTGAAGCACCAAAGTGAGTGTTACAATCAGCTCTTTGCTCCCTGAAGCACCAAAGTGAGTGTTACAATCAGCTCTTTGCTCCCTGAAGCACCAAAGTGAGTGTTACAATCAGCTCTTTGCTCCCTGAAGCACCAAAGTGAGTGTTACAATCAGCTCTTTGCTCCCTGAAGCACCAAAGTGAGTGTTACAATCAGCTCTTTGCTCCCTGAAGCACCAAAGTGAGTGTTACAATCAGCTCTTTGCTCCCTGAAGCACCAAAGTGAGTGTTACAATCAGCTCTTTGCTCCCTGAAGCACCAAAGTGAGTGTTACAATCAGCTCTTTGCTCCCTGAAGCACCAAAGTGAGTGTTACAATCAGCTCTTTGCTCCCTGAAGCACCAAAGTGAGTGTTACAATCAGCTCTTTGCTCCCTGAAGCACCAAAGTGAGTGTTACAATCAGCTCTTTGCTCCCTGAAGCACCAAAGTGAGTGTTACAATCAGCTCTTTGCTCCCTGAAGCACCAAAGTGAGTGTTACAATCAGCTCTTTGCCCCCTGAAGCACCAAAATGAGTATTACAATCAGCTCTTTGCCCCTTGAAGCACCAAAATCAGTGTCACAATCAGCTCTTTGCTCCCTGAAGCATCAAAATTAGTGTTAAAATCATCTCTCTTCCCCCTGAGGCACACTTGGTTAGGCCTTGTTACAGTCCAGCAGAGCTCAAAATGTAATTCTGAGAAGGAGTTTGGCTCCAGTGTCTTTGTGAATGAAGTTTTCTGGGGCCCAGCATTCTGAGGGATATACTCTGAGGAGCTTTTCCTTCTTGGTCCTCTCTCTCAGAGAGGAGAATTTCCCTTTGGTTTCCCTTTGGCCTTCAATGGTTTGATCTTGTGGCAGGTTGCAAACTGTTTTCTTGCAAAGGGAACCTTCATGCTGCTGCTTTTTTTTTTTAACCTCTTCATTTTGCTTGCAGAAAAGGAAGTGAATGAACTGATGGAGGAGCTGTTTGAGACAGTAAGTGATGAATTTGGTGTGGCTCTGAAGGGTTGATCTTTCTCAGAGCTGATAGAGCATCCCAGAATTGTTAAGGCTGGAAGCAGCTTTTAAGATCACTGAGCTCAAGCATTCCTCAGCTCTGGTGCTGCAGGTTTGCTTAACATCCACCATGAGTGCAGCTCCAACCAAAGCTGCCTTGCAGGGGACTGCTTTTTGGATGGGTTTAAGCTCACTCAGTGCTCTCCTTGATCCAGCACAAGGATCTGGAGATCCTGAAAGCTCTGGATCTGATGCCAAAGCCTGACTGGAAAGGGGAAGGGAAGATGGGCTGGGAGCTAGGGGTGGCTGTGGCCTTTCTGTGTGCATACCCTGGCTCTGCAGCCATGGTCCTGCTCACTGCTGTGGGCAGCCTGGCATCAGAGGCCACACCTGGCTCATGTTTTTTACAGGAGATAATACCAAAAGAGACTAAAAATAGGGGGGAAAAAAAAACCCTTAAAATTCACTTCTGTAGTGCCAGCATCAACTTCATATATGGCAGTGCTGGTTTGGGCTTCCTGCCTGGCTGCTCTTGCTGGCACTGCTCCAAGGGCCACAGGTTGCTTTGCTTTCACACAAGGTTGGCAGTGAAGAGCCTGCAGCATTCTGTGCTCCCTCCACATCCCTTGGGCCAAGTGAAGCCTGTGAAGCCCCAGGGGGATGTCTCTGGCAGGTGCTGTGCTGATTGTGTGTCAGACCCTAGATTTGAGTTTCCTTAGTGCTTACCTGTGCTAGTGGGAAGTGTCCTTGCCTATGGCAGGGGGTTGGAACTAGATGATCCTTGAGGTCCCTTCCAGCCTTCCCATTCTATGATTCCTGTGCCCTGATACTGCTCAGGGCATGGCTGAGAGAAGCCAGAAAGGTTTCCACTGACCTGTGCCTGAAGCTGCAAGTCAGAAAACTCTGACTTGGTTTTGAGCATTTAGTTTTTGCTAAAAGAGGAGCACTTCCCTGCTTCTGTACCCTGAAACCTCCTCCTCAGGGCTGTGAGTTTGTGTCTGACCTTTTTGTCTTGGTTTAACCAAGAGCCCAATCACAGAAATGTGATTTTTAGCTTAGGGGAGGAAACTTTGGCAGAACTTCCCTGAGTGCCTGCAGAGATCTGTGCCAGGAGCACGGGCAGGAGCTGTAGTGATGCTCAGTCCACTCCTAGAGCTTTCCTTCTGCTCCTGACTCTTGTTGCTGCACCTCTGCTGTCAGTTCCAGGATGAAATGGGCTTCTCAAACATGGAAGATGAAGGTCCAGAAGATGAAGATACTGTTCCAGAGTCAAGACCCAGTTTTAATACACCTCAGGCACTCAGGTGGGACCATTTGGTTCTGGGCAATTAACCTCCAGCTCCTCTGCCAGAGAGTCTGTGGTTACCTGCAGCTGTGCTGTGCCACCCAGCAAAGGGGCAAGGCCTGTTGAGCACAGGTCACTGTTCTCAGGGCTCTGAGCCACTTCTCTGTGGGGGATTGGACACTTGAGCCTTTCTTTCTGGCTACCACCTTTGACTTCACTCACTGAAACTGGAGGGCAGGGATCCATCCAGAGAGATCTGGACAGGCTGCAGAGCTGTGCCCAGGCCAACCTCAGGACATTCAACAAGGCCAAGTGGAAGGTCCTGCACCTGGGTAGGCACAATGCCAAGCACAGCTCCAGGCTGGGTGGGGAATGGCTGAGAGCAGCCCTGAGGAACAGGCCCTGGGGGTGTGGGGTGATGAAAAGCTCAAGATGAGGCTGCAGTGTGAGTGCAGCCCAGACAGCAACTGTGTGCTGGGCTGCAGCAAGAGCAGTGTGGGCAGCAGGGCAAGGGAGGGGATTGTGGCCCTTGGCTCTGCTCTCCTCAGACCCCAGCTGCAGTCCTGGGGGCAGTTCTGGAGCCCCCAGCACAGGAAGGACATGGAAGTGTTGGAGCCAGTGCAGAGGAGGCCACGAAGATGCTGAGAGGGCTGCAGCAGCTGTGCTGTGAGGACAGGCTGAGAGAGTTGGGGCTCTGCAGCCTGGAGAAAGCTTCCAGGAGAGCTTGGATTGGCCTTGCAGGGTCTGAAGGGGGCTGCAGGAAGGCTGGGGAGGGACTATTGACAAGGGCTTGGAATGCCAGGACAAGGGGAATGGGTTTGAAGTGGCAGAGGGGAGATTGAAACTGGATGTTAGGAGGAAGTTCTTTACAGTGAGGGTGGTGAGACCCTGGCACAGGTTGCCCAGGGAGGTTGTGGAGCACAGAATCACCCAATGGGATTTGATCTTTGATCAGATTGGGTGATTCTGTGCTCCACAACCTCCCTGGAGGTATTTAAGGCCAGGTTGGACAAGTCCTTGAGTGACCTGTGCTAGTGGGAGGTGTCCCTGCCTATGGCAGGGGGCTGGAACTGGATGATCCTTGAGGTCCCTTCCAACCTTCCCATTCTATGATTCTAAATCCATCTGAAAAGGGAAATGTTTAAGGAGCTGCTTTGATCATCTTTGCCACCTCAGCTGGGAAGTAAATAGCTTGGAATGGCCTTTCTTAAGGAAAAAAGACTGCACAGGGTAGCTGAAGCAACTCTGAAGTCTGGAATTTGGCTTTAGATGACTTCTGGTGTGGATTGGAGCAGTGCCTTGAAGAGGAGTGGGTCTGAAGTGTTTCTAGACAGCAGCACTGCTCTGCTGAGCCACTCAGAGCATCTGGCTCTGGGTGAGCTGTGCTGTGAGTGCTGTCTCCTTGCTTGTGGGGCAGAGCAGCTCAAGATCAGGCTGTATCTGTTTGGGAAAGGAGCAAAAGCAAAGGCTGGAGTCCTGGATGCTCCTCCTGGGGTGAGCAGTACCAGAGGGGAGTGCAGCCACCCTTCCACCAGCTACAGACTGAAAGCAGGAAGCTTTCCTCCCTCTGACTGTGGAGTTGGTGTTGGTGCTGGCAGCTCTCAGAACTGATTCTGTGTGGAGTTGGTGTTGGTGCTGGCAGCTCTCAGAACTGATTCTGTGTGGAGTTGGTGTTGGTGCTGGCAGCTCTCAGAACTGATTCTGTGTGGAGTTGGTGTTGGTGCTGGCAGCTCTCAGAACTGATTCTGTGTGGAGTTGGTGTTGGTGCTGGCAGCTCTCAGAACTGATTCTGTGTGGAGTTGGTGTTGGTGCTGGCAGCTCTCAGAACTGATTCTGTGTGGAGTTGGTGTTGGTGCTGGCAGCTCTCAGAACTGATTCTGTGTGGAGTTGGTGTTGGTGCTGGCAGCTCTCAGAACTGATTCTGTGTGGAGTTGGTGTTGGTGCTGGCAGCTCTCAGAACTGATTCTGTGTGGAGTTGGTGTTGGTGCTGGCAGCTCTCAGAACTGATTCTGTGTGGAGTTGGTGTTGGTGCTGGCAGCTCTCAGAACTGATTCTGTGTGGAGTTGGTGTTGGTGCTGGCAGCTCTCAGAACTGATTCTGTGTGGAGTTGGTGTTGGTGCTGGCAGCTCTCAGAACTGATTCTGTGTGGAGTTGGTGTTGGTGCTGGCAGCTCTCAGAACTGATTGTGTGTGGAGTTGGTGTTGGTGCTGGCAGCTCTCAGAACTGATTGTGTGTGGAGTTGGTGTTGGTGCTGGCAGCTCTCAGAACTGATTGTGTGTGGAGTTGGTGTTGGTGCTGGCAGCTCTCAGAACTGATTGTGTGTGGAGTTGGTGTTGGTGCTGGCAGCTCTCAGAACTGATTGTGTGTGGAGTTGGTGTTGGTGCTGGCAGCTCTCACAGCTGATTCCTCCCCACTCTTACCTCTCTCCACTCTCAAAGCTGTTTTGTGGCTGTTTTGCTGGGTTGGTTGCTGAGTGTGTGTGGAACAGCTTCACTCACAGCTGACTTGGGGACTTAGACAGGAGTGAAGCTGCTGACTAAGTAGCCTAAGAAGAAGCAGAAATCAGAATATTAAATGGGGAAGCTAAAAGAAGTCTCCCAGGAAGCAGGGGGGACTGAAGCTGGTTTTGAAGACCTTTTTCCTACACCAAGTGCTCAAGGCCAGGCTGCATGGGGCCTTGAGCAACAGCCTGGGCCAGTGGAAGGTGTCCCTGCCCATGGCAGGGGAGTTAGAACTGCCTGACCTTGAAGGTCCCTTCCAACCCAACCCATTCTGTGGTTCTTTGTTAGGTCCTGACTGCTCTTGGTAGGATCTGAGCACTTGAGTGGGCCAGAGGTGGGATGTGATGGGGTATGGTGGTCAAGACTGAAGTGCCCTTGGAGTAAAGAGTTGAAACTGCATCCCAGAGCCACAGCAGAGCTGTGGGAGGTGAAAGGATTTGTGTAGAGGCCAACTGCAGAGAGTCTGCTGCTTGCTGTTCAGCTACACTGTCAGTGTTGAGCAGTAGAGGGGTGAGAGTGCTTAAACTGTGCCTCAGAGCCAGGTCTGACTGAAATGTGAGTGGTTGGCAGCTTCTGGCTGATTGTATTTTGCATTGCCTGATCCCCAAACAGGTTTGAAGAGCCTCTGGCCAATCTGCTGAATGAACAGCACAGGACTGTGAAGGAACAGCTGGAGCAGCTGAAAATTAAAAAGTCTTCAATCAAGCCACCACAAGAGACAGAAAAATGCAAACCTCCAACTGAGAAACCTCTGCAGAGCCTTGTTCTGGACAGCCTGCAGAGGAAGAGGCTCCAGCAGCAGATGCAGCAGGTAAGGGAACGTTCCCTGGCCTGGTTGAGTGTTGGCTGTGTCCTGGGGGGGCAGGGGAATCACTCTGGGGAGCTTCCAGCAAGACCTGGAGTCAGAGTGTGGCCTTGTGGGGGTGCTCAGCTGCCTCTGCACTGCTGCTCTCCAGCTCCTTGGGTTCCTGAGGCACTGATCAAATCCTTTTGCCTGCTCTCTGCCCTTCAAGCATGTTCAGCTTCTGACTCAAGTCCATCTCCTGGCGAGTTCCAACCCTGCTCTCAGCTCAGAGGCCAGCACCACCAGGATGTTCTTGGTAAGGATCTGCCTCCAGTCTGAGCTGGGTGAGCTTTAACCATTGCTGCTCACTGTAGCTATTTAGAGAGCTTCATTTGTTTAGCTGATGCCATTAAATTGAGGGAGACTCTGAGGGAATTCTCTTCTCAGCCTCCTGTGAGCACCCTCAGTGCTCAGAGAAAGAATTTACCTTGTGCTGGGTAGTAATAGCTTGGAACTGGCATGGCTCTGTTTGGCTTGGGAATGCTGAAAGCAGTGAAAAGGGAACAGCTTCTGTCAGGAGTGGCCTGACCTGGCTGAGGATGCTCCTGCTTGCTGCAGAGGGGTAGGACTGGATGACCTTTGGAGGTCCCTCTCCTTTCCAGGGTGCCTTTTCCTTCTGCACAGCACCACCCAAGGCCCTGGGGGGGACACACAGATCAGCCTTTTGGGGTTCCTGCAGAGGCAGGAGTGGTGCTGAGCACAGCTCTCAGGACATGCCTGCAGCATCTCCAGGATGCTCAGGGGAGACTCAGTCACCCCTGGCTGCTGGGGCTGTGCTTTCCTCCAAGGGACTGAACAAAGCACAGCAGTCTGCCTCCAGCAAGTCTTTATTCCCATCACCCTCCCACTATCCAGAGCCAGGTGCAGGCTGAGAGCAGCTCCTGCTTCTTTTGAAAATCAGGAATCCATCCAAAAATACTCCCAGGGGGACCCCAACTCTGGTTCTGTGACCCCAAAGGGACTGAGAAAGGCTCCGGAGAGGAGAGAACTGAACAAGAAAAAAGAAATCTTCTGGTTCTAGATCCCAAACCTTCCAAAATAAGGC
Source organism: Semnornis frantzii (assembly GCA_013399775.1). Classification (NCBI taxonomy): domain Eukaryota; kingdom Metazoa; phylum Chordata; class Aves; order Piciformes; family Ramphastidae; genus Semnornis; species Semnornis frantzii. Next base: position 28,347 of record VWYK01099101.1, read on the forward strand.
CCATAACAAGAAGCCACATTTTCTAGCTACCCATTTCAGCAGCTTCTCTTTCCTGCCTCCTTGCTTTGTGGCCTACCCTGGAAGCTCTCCCAGCTGACCTTGTCCTGTGCTTGCCTGGGCAGAGCGAGCTGGGGAACTTCGCGCGCAGCTCCACGCTCCTGCACCAGGCCTTCAGCCCCAGGTTCCAGACCATGTTCCAGCCATGCAACCTGAAAGAAGCTTTGCAGCTCATTGAGGACTTCCATGCCCAGGTCCAAGTGGATTGGAGCCCTCGTAAGGCTGTGAAGAAGAGTGGTGAGCACTCAGGGAGGGGGAAGAATTTACCAGGGGGAGTTGTGCTTGTGAGAGATTTAAGGCAGAGCCATTCCCTGACTGCCTCTTCTAGAATGGTTTGGGTTGGAAAGGGACCTCAAGGATCATCCAGT
>VWYK01099102.1:0-17814 GCA_013399775.1 Semnornis frantzii
AAAAAAATCAGTGTTGCTACTTGATATGGACACAGGTGGCAGAATCAGGCCCAGCAAAATTTGCAAGTACTGTAACTAGCTCCTTAATTATTCTCTTTTTGCAGTAGACTTTTTTAAAAAATACTTTATTACACCACCCTTATCTACAGTCAAGAAAATACATAATTATATTATTGTGGACCTATTCTCTGGCAAGAAGGAAATGTATCAAAGATTTCCAATGTCTGTGTAATAGCTACCTCAGAAAGATGCCATGTAAACAAAATTAAAACAGTCCAATATTCACAAGTCAGCAGCCGACAAAGTGACTTTCCTCCTCAGATTTATATATTATGAATCGAGCCCAGTGGTCACCAGCATCAGCTGAAAGGTGCTGATCATTACTGTTAATGAGCATTATTTCAAGTATGAGAAAAAAGGCCATTTTTACGCTCATTAATTCTGCTAACACATCAATACTACATACTTGCATCCAAAGGTGGGAGAGCTTTCCTCAGCTGCCAAAACATTAATTCTTAAAAGGCATAGTTTTACTTTTACATGTGTGACAAGTCCTGACAATCTTAGGAGATTAGCTCCATGGCTACAGATCTCACTGCAGGCAAGACTAGTCTGAAAGGTTGTATGTTTTCATGCTATAACCCAAGGCTTGCTGAGCACTGACTGATCTCCTTAAAACCAGAAGAATCGAATTCACTAAATCCTGTTAGCTGAAAGAAAGAAAAGGGGTTTCTAGGCCAGTGTTTTTGTTCCTGCAGGCATAGGTGGAGGTGGGAAAGAGTCATCACCTTGTCAAACTACTTGTCCTTTGTAGCAGGCATAGTAAGGTCCTGTGAGATTTGTACCTGCTTCCTTTCCCCACAGACTGCTGGGGAGAAATCCGCTTGAGCTCCAGCCTTCAGATTTCCCCTAGCTGTTGACCTTCACAGGTCAGTCCTGATTCAAATCAGTGGAAAACATTATGAGAATACCAGATCTGCACACTGAAACTCCTTCTGAGAGGGCAAAGGGGAGAAAAAGTTTGCTGCCTTGACAATCTCACATACACACAAGAGAAGGTACAAGAGGAGTGTTCGATGCCAGACTATGCAGTTACTGATTTTAGACTCATAATTCACACAATGCTTCTATATCAATGTGGGGCATTCAATGCCATGAACTATAGATTGAAGAGCACATCACACCTGGGCAGGACTTAGGTACTAGCATGACTCAGGAAGAAACTGGTAATATTCAATCAGTTAATCCTGCTTCCTTTGAGACAGCTACACAAACCCATCACGGTTTGAACTTTAATGTCCTACAGGAGGTGCTATTTTCTGAGAGGAATTGAAAAAAAAGTGTTTTGAAACAATTTTCAAGGCCATTTTCTGCCAGAGTTTTGTCGTATTTCTTAGCAAATTTTCTGTTCTTGCCAGGTTCTCATTCATAACATTGCATATGTAATGTCTCACTTCTCATCCACGATTCCTAAAGTCACAGTTCTTGTATTTTACACAAGTGCAAATAATTTTGAATGAATGACATTCTGAAGAACCTAAGCCAAAAAATGATGTCATTATCTGTCAAATTATTGTCATTTTCATTTGTGTTAATTTTCAGAGGTTTTGCAGCATTCATTTAAAAGATGTAGAGTATAACCTTGTGGACCATGATGGATTGTATTTTGCAAATATGTACTCAGGAAGATTTTAATTATTGTATGTGGTGCATATATTTGCATGCAATTTGCATAATGTGATTTAACTGCCTATCATGCAGGCATTATCTTGAGGAATCTTTACAATGAAGGTTCTTAACGTGTTTGGCACATGTAGCTTTTTGTAGATGTAGTTGGTGGGTTTATGCAGGAAAGGTTGTAGCATTCTCAAGGGTATGCAATGGTGCATACGTGAGAAAATCAACAATACATATATATTTTCTCTAAGGCAATAACTGACTTTTCAAAAGGTGTACACATGCTTTCACCCCAGACTGACAAGTAGATTGAATCCTTTTTCTGCATATTTGATATTCACAACATAAGGCATCATGAAAGTGCAATGTCTTTTCCAGGTGAAAGCATGTGTTTAGAGAGGAGGAGATGCACAATTTTAATCAAACGCACACAAATAGAAAGCCTCGGTCTTAGCATTGTGCTTCATAAAATATGCTCTTGGGCTCAAACATATGCAGCCGACTCCAAGATTTTTAACATCTTGTTAATATATCCAAATCTGAAAGCAGAGAATTTTGTCTTTGCTTCTCTGTATAAGTTTCTGGGAATACTTACTAGTCCCTTGATGCTGTGCTGCAAATTACTGTGTAAGAAGATCCCACTGAAACACAGATATGGACAGTAAGAGGTAGCTCTTGCCATGGAGGCAAGAACTTCAGCTGTAGTCCCCTTTCAGGAAGGATAATTAGAAAGAAGTATTCTTGTTAGACTTTCATCCTGTCTAGCATAAAGGGGAATAGAGTGCTTCCTACTTCTACTCCTGTGAACTACAAACTACTCAAGTCTCAGGGCTGAAATTGAAGGACTGGAAAGAGAGATATTATATGGGAAGCCGACAGGTTGGAAAGGAATGGGTATAGATACAGGAAAGAAAAGAGGCAAACACACTGCTCTTTCTGCTCTATGCCACTCCAGCACAGCTTGCTGAATTCTTGAATATGAATTTGTTGTACTTCCTACTAGATTAATTTATCAATGCCTTCCTTAACTGTAAGCGCAAAAAGAAGAAACACATTTTCTTTCTTTTCTCCGTGCTTTGTTGAGGTGCTAAGGAACAGGAAAATAGACAAATGTCCTAGAGTCACATTTCTGCCTCCATTTTCACACAAATGTCATTGAGCTCAAAAATATCTCTAATTCCAGCTTTCAGATTTCTCCAAGATTTGACTTTCATAGGATAGTCCAGCAGTGGACTTCAGTGGTTTATATTGTTATGTGATTCTCTCAAGCCATTCCTTATTGTAACAATTTCAGATGATCATAAACTCATAGAATCATTTCAGTTGAAAAAGGCCTTTGAGATCATCAAGCACAACCATTACCAAACTCTACCAAGTCTGGTGCTGAAACATGTCTCTTGGCATGACACCTACATGTCTTTTTAAGTCATCTAGGGATGGGGGTTCAACCACCTCCTTGGGGATCCTATTACTATTATTATTGTTTGATGTAGTAGGGTTCACAGTCATAGTCGCAGAGTTCATAAGTTGTTTTTCAATGGAAACCAAATTTTGAATATGCAAATCTAAAAAGGACATCCTACCTTGCATCAGGTTGCTATTACTGGTTTGCTTATATCATATTTCCATACCCGTACAGGATTTCTGGAGTTCTATTTCCACACTTATGCTCAAAAACTGAACCGTTGTACACATACTTGTGCAGGAACTCCTTATTGCTTTGATAGGACTTCAATGTAATGGTGTCTGCAGAGGAGCTGGTAACCATAAGTAAAAGTCCACTATCCTTACATACCAGAGCATACTAACATGGGCTTCAAAACATCAATTCAGATAAAATGGAAAAGGTGAAATATTATTAAATTTGTGATATGATCATATTTGTGAAGCTGCTACACAAAGTTGACATATATTAGAAGAATATTTCCAGAAAAGCCTTTTCTGTTTCTACCAAAGCTATTTTAAATTTGGCCATATCTGCCATTCCTTATTTTTCACTTCATGTGAATACTTGAGCAACCAGACTACCATGAATATTCATGAATAAGATAATTACCACTCAAGTATTCACAATTTTTTCATTTGAAATTATATATTAATATGGAAGATATCTAATGTATGCTATGCTAGTGGATTGCCTAAACATCTAAATATTTCCAATGAAAGAATCAAATTATAGTTCAAGGCTTTCATAGAATAAATAAAGTAAAATCATTAGACTTCAACAACCTACTAACGGAGCATTTTATTGTGTCTGCAACAAAGAGCTCAGGAACCACTTGGAAACCAAAACCCCAATAAATAATTTTGATAATTAATTCTCCTGAATATTAAACAGTCTTTTCACAATTACTAAGCATTAAAAGATGTGTAATGCCTTGATTTTTTTTTTTTTTTAATCTTCCACTTTGTTCAGGCAATATTGTTGTATTTGGAGGTCGGAGTAGATGATCTCTAAAGTCTCTTCCAACCTAAGCCATTCTGTGGTTCATATTCTGTGACTGAAAGCAATTGTTATAGACTATTTTAAAAATTATGTTGAAATATTGCTGATCTACTCTTCTGCAATTGTTGCTGTCTTAAAGTCATAAATGAATATTCATGTAGCCACATAGATATGAAATAAGGAATCTAAGTACAATCATCTGCCTGCCCAAACCAAAATTATTTCAGCCTCATTCAGCTAGCTTTTATGCCTTAAGTGCATCTGCCTTATCAAGAACAGCTACAGTAGGACACAGGAGCCTTCTGAGCATCTAGGTGTCTACTAACTAACCCATATGAAATGAAGATATGTCCAGAGTATAGGTATGGTTATTTTTTCTGATATCAGATATTTTTTCTGATGGAAACATCTCTTAATAATCGTCTTTCCCATGAGAGGGTGGAGGCTTTGCTTTTGATGTAAGAGGCTCTGTTTTACCCTTTATTTATGCAGTAATGGAATACTGTAGGTTGGAAGGAACCCTTGATGATCTTATGGCTTAAAAGTCTTTCAAGTAATCCAACGTCTTAATGTCATTCCTGTCAAGTCATTAGAGAGAGCTTTAGTTGTGTAACTAGGGAGACAACGGAACTCTTGCAAAACCGTTATGTTTTTATTTAGGAGGTAAAATATTTATATTTATTTATATTTATTAATTTTTTTTTTTTTGACCCCAGAACAATTGCAGTGTTGCTAGGATCAAATTTTATTAATTAGTGATGATGTCACAACTTACTAATAGAAGACAGAATAAGGTTTTTAAAAATAGAACCTGTTTTTTTCTGGCTTTTGTACAAGGGTACACTCACAAAAGAGTGTGTAAGCTGCCTTTCCTTTTACATGACACAATGAGAACCATTTGTCCTTTTCCATCCAGGTATCCAGACAGATAAGTGGAATAGGTATGGAGTCACCACTTAAAATGGATAACTGTTATTTTTCCTCGTTCAGTAGCAGAAGATATGCAAAGATATGAAGACACTAAGCAGAAATATCAATTGAGTAAAATTGCTGTGTTTATGGGAACAGGTGGAACAGGAACAAGCAAATAGCATTGACCAAAGCCCACTGTCAGGGTGCTGCATAGGCCAGCTGTTCCCTGGACACTGGAAAGCTGGAAAGCCCAGGAGGACCCCACAGCAAGACAGGAAAGCTTTGCCAGGCAGACTTCAGTTCAACTGCTCAGGCTGAGGAGACCCAGGACTGGCATTAATCACTGAGCAGAGTATTGGATGGCATTAATCAAAGAGTTGACTGATGCTACAGCAGAAGTGCCCCTTCTGTTTTCAGCTTTTTCAAGAATGAAAAACTATGCTAGCTGACTTGGTAATGTCTAGTCAATGAGACTTCATTTGATGAAAGGCTCTAGATACTGCTATGATACAAATCATAGAGAAACAAAATATTCCTTGCCAGTTACATGAAGAGGACAGCAATTTTTTTTAATTTTTTTTTTTTTTCCCTGTATGAGAAACAGTTACTTCACACACTGGAAACTACATTTTCATCTCTAATGAAATACAATGAAGCTGAACGATGTTACATCATTTACAAAGAATTAGCTGTGAAAGATACATCGTATTAATGGCAACAACATTATTTTGGCAGAAGAACAGAACCTTCCTTGGAAGACTGACCCAAAGACAGTACAAAGAATGAAATCACTACAACTATGTTATTTATTTCCTTTGCTGCATTATCAATTCTAACAGTGCTAAAAGACACATGAACTCCAGTATAATGTAATTGCATGCATGTGTTGTGAAAAATAAGTTTTTGAAGTAAATACATCTGTTTAATGAAATTAAAACTTGATCTAGTTTAGGTCAAGGAGATGGGTGAACTGCCTAAAATGTAAGTGCTAGAACACCTTTTGCCAAGAATTAATGATGACTTGGAAACTGTATTTTTGCACAGAGAATAGATGTGAAACTGTAACTATGTTGAGATGATGGAACTAAAATATCACTCTAAAAAAAGACAGCCTTCTGTCATATTATAGTCATGTATACATATCATATATGTGCCATGTAATTCTGCCAGTCAGAAACACAGAAAGAAAAGAATGGATTCTGGGGGCAAATTGTAATGCGATTAGCAGACAGTTAAAGTAACGTTTGCTAGCTCAGTTTTTATTACCTTTATGGGGAAATTTCTACCTCAGGACTGAAAATCCACAGGCACCAATGAATTCCAGCTTATGTTTTCTAATATCCAGAAAGAGAAGCATGTGTTTGCTATGTGCCTGTCTAATCAATGGCCAGAAATATCAAGGATTACTTTACAGGGAAGGTTTGACAGAGAACTGTTTGATTTGAACTGGTTTAGTAAGATAATCTTTTAAAATGCTTTATTCAAGAAATCCTTAGAAAAAGACATACCAGTGTTAATGTGACAGCCTAACCTGTGGAAATCTTTATTTTCTCTTGAAAGAAAATAAATGTAAAAGTAATGAAGCTGAATAGGGACAACTGGGATGGGGGGTGGGGTGGTGGTGTTCTTTTTGTTTGTTTCATTTTGTTGGTTTTGGGTTGGGTTGAGATTTGTGAGGTTTTTCGTTTGTTTGTTAGTTTTGGGGGGAAGGGGGTTTAACAGAATACCAGAATCTAATTAACCAGGCCTATTTGGTTGTTGCTGTTATTGAAATGTAAGCTTATTTAAAGCCAGTGAACCTGCTCAGAAATAACGGAAGGAGATACTGCTGAATCTTTCTCATCTCTGACATCACCTTTACTGTGCAATATCTCATCAACGTAAACCAATCAATATTAGTCCACGTAGATAAATAATTTGTTTTACTTTACAAAGAACTTTCTATTTTCTCATTTTAAAAGTAAAAAGAAAATCAGGAAAAACTACTTTTTACTGCCTCAGAAACTGAGGTGAGGAAAGCTTCATGTCATACAACAGTGGCTGGGTCTGTGTCTATGCTAAATGCGTGGTACTGAAAGACAATGTTTCATCTTCAGGAGCTTTGCAGTTTTGAAGGGTTTCCCGTTAGCTCTTCACACCTGGTTTAATTACATTGTCCCTGTGGTTTCTACATTACAAATAATCCAAATATTTGTTGAGCACAGGCTACAAAATTGCAAGACATTTACAACATACATTCTGAGACTTTTTAGAGTCCTTATGGCTTGTGTATTTCATTCTTTGAAGATTTCTTTAAAATTGTAAGAACTAAACCATTATATTAAATGGAAATGAATGTTCTTATACTGATGTTTGCTTTCAGGAACTAGAATTGAATAGAAAAAACAATATAATCCATTTAAAAAAAAAAAAAGAAGAAGAAATAAAGAAAAAAGCTCACTCCTCTCACCAAGGACAGAGAAACATATTTAATAAGCTAGGGCTAAGAGAAACCACAGCATTTCATTCCATGGTTTGCTTAAGTTAATTTCCTGGAAAATCTACTCACAAATAGTGGAAAGTACTAATTCAAGATGTATTTGTTGCAATTATAAAATCATTTGAAAACCATCTTAGTTTTGCACCTTCAAAGTGCCTTGAGTGCTGCTCCTACAGACTCATCACAGTTTAACAGCCCAGAAAGACATTAGCTTCTCCTTAGCGTGTTACTAAAGCCCTAATTCAGTTTTTTAGCAGTGACTCCTTTCAGGAATGCATCTGAAACACCCACTGCTGTCTTGAAATTACACAAAGACAATGGCTTCCAACACCCTGAGAATGTCTGGGATAAAGAATAACTTTATTTGCCGAAGTTGAAAAGAAAAAATAGATTTTTTTTCTTTCTTGATTTAAAACAAGTCATCTGAGATCCAACATCTGAAAAAGACAGAGGAAAATAAAAGGAAGTGAAAGACTATTGGTGAAAGGAAGTGGAATACTATTGGTGATTGTTATTACCCTTCAAAACAGTGGAACTTACTCACTGCTGCACAATGAAAAGTTTATGCTGAAAAATCATTGTTAATTCAGAACCTCACATTTACATAGATATACACAATTCTTCTCATTGTAAAGAGGGGGAATCTCCTCCTCTTTACATGGACTTGTCAGAAGCTTACACTCCCCTTAACAATTTCTGCCAGTATATTTTATGCCGTAATTTATTTATATGCAAACCATAAATCTGAATTTTTTTTTTATACTTAACAGTTTGCATCCTTGACATTGTTTTTTCATTTCTACATTTGATTTCTTTGTCTTATATCAGCAGCTATATTTGTCATATCCTTCAATACTCCTTAGATGCCTGTGGTTCATCTTCATTTCTCTTGAGACAAATCTAAACAGTAGCTAGTTCAGTCATTTTAAACTCATTATTTTTTATCTTTATTCATGAGTTTACTTCCTGCTATTGATTTTTTCCTTGTAATTGTATAAGCCTCTCCAGTTTCTCTTAACATACCAGCTATCTCTTTCTATATATGCTGTAATTTCCTTTCTTCACACATTGTTCCCACTTGGCTTACTGTCATATCTCTTCACTTGGCAGCAAACAAGAATGCTCAGATATCCAGACTGAACAAATAGTATTCTTCATTACGCACAGCATGTTATTGATACGCATTTCTTATATAAATCTTAAAATAATTGCTCTTGTAATTTGTACTACAGGTTCCTACGAGAAAAAAAACCTCACTTTGGGATTTCAGTATTTAAAGTAATGCGAATCAGAAGCCATGTTTCTAACACATATTTGATTTAATATGCAGGCATACGTATATTACTCAGTCCTGGAGGAGATGGGAATGCTGAGCGTATGTCAGTTGCAGAAGCATTGCATGCTTTAAGTAAATAATTTTGTAAATACTTTTGAAAGGACCTAACAATTTTTGTATTGCTACTTCTGCATATGTTTATGTATATGTTTGAATGTATTTTTCTATGCACCTTTATCTAGTAAACACAACAAAATAAAAAACCCAACACACTCTCCTACCTCCAAAACCAAAAAGCAAACCCAAACCCCAAACCCACTTACTGTAGCAACTTCTTTCAAATATAGCAGCCCCTATGTGTCACAGCTACACAGAACTCTAGCTCTGCTCTTACCCAGTATCTGCCTTGGGTTCAGCAGAAATGGTTACTAAGCTCAATGAGGCACGCATGCTGACATGAGTCTCTTGTGTTCAGATGGATTGACTCTTGCATGGGAGATAGAAAGAGGGACTACAATAGATTACTTCTGCGGTGTATCTCCAGCACTCAACATGCCCCAAGCAAAGCTGCAGACTTTAACCCTGCTTAGTTCTCATCCCTGTTGACTCTAAATGTGCATTAAATCTTATACATGCATAAGATTTAATGCATGGGTTCACGGGGAAAGGGTGGAGGAAGATGAGAAAGGTTTACACTGAACTTTGGCATCTGTGTCTTAAAAGGAACTGAGAGATTACTGCTTTCAGTGTTTGAGTTTTGCAAATTCAGCTCTTTCCTAGTGTTAAATGGCCTTGAAAAATGAAGAAAATTAATTTGAGTATTTCCTCTTTAGAACCTTGGTCACAGAACTGAAAACAAATCTATTAGGATAGTGCTGTGCTCAGGAGGAAGCCCAGAGCCCTCTCACTCATTGCCCATTTCTCTTTCCTGAGAGAGATAGAAAGCAAGCTGATGGGTTTTGTGGAATTTTAGATTACCTGGCCTATATACAGAGCATAGAGAGTGACACTCACAGACAAACAGAAAGGGAGAGATTCAGTGAGTAGTGGCAAAGGAGACAGTCCTGGACAAAGAGATTACCAAATAAAGTCTATTCTTGTTTATGTTGTCCCTAGCAAAGAGTTTGTGCCGGGGTGTATACCTGGTTGTGAATAGTTTAGCTCCTTCGTAAATGACAACAACAAAACCCAACCCAACACAAACCAAACCAAACAAACACAGAGTATATCTGGCCATGTCTCTTCCACCTCGTCTCTCCAGCCCTTGCTGAGCCCCATTAGCAGATTCTGCTTGTAGAAAGCATTGTTCACAGTGGCCACATGTTGCAGATTGCAGCAAACACAGTTCTCCTCTTCTTCCCTCTGCCTGGAATATATTTTGTGTTTTTACCCTTGGGATCATAATCACAATTTTCGGAAGCATCTTTGTACAGGAAACTTACTCAGGGATCAAGGCATCATGAATACATATGCTAGAGTTAATGCTAAGGCTCCATAAACGTAGTTAGATTTTTTCCATGTTTTGCATTCCTATTTTCCAAGTTTTGATTGTTTAAACTGTTTAATTCCATGTTTATAAGTACCCTGTGTGCAACTACTTACTGTTGACTAAAAATCCAAATGAATCTTGCAGGATTTTCCTGATTTTTTAATATTAATAAATAACCTTTTATATTCGTATGCAAAATTAATATTCATAATTAATAGTCTATGTTAATTTTGTAACAGGGAGGAGAAAATACTACTAAGGGCTCAAGGGTCAAGATAAAAGAGTGGGCTTACTCACCAGTTGTAGTCATGGGCAAAAGACAGATTTGACTAGGGGAAACAAAAGCAATTTAAACAAAACAATCACCAATTGATTCAGAGTAGAACAGTGACAAATGTAATCAGATTTTAAATAAATACAACTTTCCCCAGTATCTCCCTTCTTCCTGGGTTCAGCTCTGCTACCTCATTCCCTGCAGTGGCGCAGCAGAGTGGGGAACAGGGATTGTGTGCATCCCAATCCATTCTGTGTTGTTTCTGTTGCTCCTTCCACCTTAGGGAGAAAGCTCCTCACAGTCTTCCCCTACAACAATGTGGCATGCCTTCCATGGGAGACAGTCCCCCATAAACCTCTCTAACTAGCATGGGCCACTTCTCTGGCTTGTAGTGCTCCCAGCAATGAACAGCTCCAGTGCAAGACTTCGAGTGATGGCCTGCTTCACAATCAGTCCCTTGCTCCAGCGTGCAGCCTCCTCCATGGGCTGCAGACATGATTCTTCTCCACCTTTGATCTCTAAAGACTGCAAAGACTCGGCCTGCTGTCACACCACAGTCTGAAGAGGAAAGGCTGCTCCAGCATGCCTCCCCTCATCCTTCCTCCTCACTGACCTGAATGGATGCCCACATGGTTGTCTCTCTTGTCCTACTCCTCTCCAAAATAAAAGAGCTCCCAAAACAAAGGACATTGTTCAACAGGTTTTCCCCGCTTAAATATGTTATCACAGAGGCACTGATTGGCTTAGCCTTGGCTAGAAGTGAGTTCAATTTGGAAATAAAGAAGCTTCTCAAAGACCTACCAGTAACCCCCTTCTCTGCTACAAAAACTCCCTAGGCACAAACCTGACACATCAAGTAGCTGCCATATATGGTAGTTACTGAAATGTTGTTAGGACATGCAAGCATAGGGCACTGGTTACCCATCATCCTGTGATTGACCAGTGGCATCTCCAGCTCTGATGAGCTTGGCTTTTAGGCAAATTTGTGAGTGTGGCAGGAGGCTGCATCAATGGACTTTCAAAATATCATGGTGTTGATCTACAGTATCTTATCAGTGTGTATGTATGCTGGTTATCTGCTATGGCTTTTGTCTAGGTTGTTCTCGAGTGCATGGGCCCAAGGTTTTCCTGTGACATTCCCAGTCCTGCTGCTTGTCAGATTTGCACTTGCTTCCAAGGTCTGGTTAACTATCTTTGAGGGTACTTGTAGAGACTTCTAACTGGACGGCACCCATGAACAAGTGTGTAATGGCAGAATATGAGAGAGGCCTCTGAACAGTTGAATCAGCAACCATTTGGCAACAAATATTTAGGCCCTAAATCTGTTCTTAATTTAAAATATGTTGCAGCCAGCATGAGATGCAGAGGCTGTATTCCCAGAAAACATAATGTGGAAGACCCACTGTCCTTCACTATATGCGTACGCTGGCCATCAATTCTGTTCATTTAGAAATCTCCAAGCCAGAAATAGAGACAGAAACCCCAAGATAAACTCAACCATGTAGAACAAGTTACAAGAGAAATTAGAAAATTCCTCTGAACATATACTCTCAACACTGAAAGAAATTTTGTGTTTAGATCTAAGACAGTAATTTTTTTTCCCCCCATGAAGTGGCACATGGTATTCTTTTAACTAATTTAAATGTACCTTCCTTGCTTTTACCAATCTCTCCAAATAAAAAGAGTTAAAGACACCCCAATTTCAATGCAATATGCAGGATGTGGTAGTTTCAAAGACCTCTTTTGGCTTAAAATGTACTCATGAGAATTTTCACTTAATGCTACATATTACTCGACAGAACTAAATGTATTGAAATGTATGTTGATGATGTTCTGACTTGTGAGAAAACAGCAGCAGAGCATCACAAAAGAACTAAAAAGTGCATTTGACAGGACTGTGAAATAAAACCCAAATTATACAACAGAAAATGTTTGGTGGGGCTCCAGCAAATGTTTGAAGGGGCTAAAAGAAATGGTTCAAATGGTACAAAGAAAACAGACAATTCCAAGCTGTTCCAGCTTCAATCAAAAGTTGAATGTGTGTGCAAAATGTGAGGGACCATAAAATATTGAGGGAAATTCATGCCAAATTTGACAGTCTTTATTTGTAGCTGCCAGGCATTTATAAAGAGCAGCTAATGGTACTCAATGTCTCAATAAGGTTCCTGTCTTCAAGTATTTTGATACCTGTGCACACATCTAGGTGTTACAAGATGCTTTGGAAAACAGTTGAAAGATGGGGTGCTTGCAGATGCACTTCTCAAAACAGAATCTCTCTGTTCATTTTTGGAGATGAAGAAAGGAGGTGAAAAAAAAATTTACGTATTCACCTAGAGAAAATTGGCAACAGCAGGAAAGAGTCACACAAAATTTGTGCCCACGACAAAGGTGGCATTGCTTAAATATTACTGCAAAATAAGGTGGTGTTTTTTTCTATTACAATTGCAATATTTGACATTCTAGAATAAATGAGGAAACATACTGATAAAGACACTCTCAAGATCAATTCTCAGAAATAATGAAGTGCTATTGCACATGGGAATAGCAACAAAAATCCCACCTCAGAAACTACACTGTTGAATTATTTGTGCTACCATAAGGCTATGTGCAGACATTTGTATCAGAATTTTTCATGGGAAGACTTACATCTGCATTTGCCAGGCATGTGCTAGAAATTGCTTTATCTGATCATTGTTATATCTGGGTAGATGAAGGAAGGGCTGTGGATGCCATATTCCTTGACTTCAGCAAGGCTTTTGATACTGTTTCACTCATAGGTAAGCTCAGGAGATGTGACATAGATGGCTGGTCTGTGAGGTGGAATTAAAAATGGCTCCGCAGGAATTCAGAGTTGCCATCAGTAGCACAGAGTCAAGTTGGAGGCCTGTAGCCAGTGGTGTTCCCCAGGGATCAACACTGGGTCCAGTTTTGTTCAGTATCTTCATCAATGACCTGGATGAGGGCTTCGAGCATACCCTCAACAAGTTCACTGATGATACAAAACTGGGGAAGTGCCTGACGCCTGTCAGGCTGTGCTGCCAGCCAATGAGATCTGGACAGCTGCTGGACAAGGGCTAACCAAACGAAGTTCAATAAGGACAAATGCAGGGTCCTTCATCTGGGGAGGAATAACAACAGGCACCAGGACAGGTTGGGGGCTGCTCTGATGGAAAGCAGCTCCATGGAGTCCTGGTGGACAGCAAGTTCTGTGTGGGATAGCAATGTGCTCTTTTGGCTGAGAGAGCCAATGGCATCCTGGGGTGCATCAAGAAAAGTGTGGTCAGTGGATCTAGGGAGGTTCTTCTCCTTCTGCCCTAGCCAAACCACACCTGGAGTACTGTGTCCAGTTTTGGGATCCCCAGTTCAAGAGAATGAGGGACCTGCTGGAGAGAGTCCACCGGAGAGCCACGAGGATGATTGGGGGACTTGAGCATCTCCCCTATGGAGAGAGACTGAGAGACCTGGGGCTGTTTAGTCTGGAGCAGAGAATACTGAGAGGAGATCTGATCAATGTATAGAAATATCTGAGAGGTGGATGGGGTCAATCTCTTTTTGGTGGTGCACAGCAGTAAGAAAAGGAGCAAGCTGGAACATAGGAGATTTCAGCTCAACATGAGAAGAAACTTCTTTACAGTGAGGATGACAGAGCACTGGAACAGGCTGCCTAGAGGGGTTGTGCAGTCTCATGTTCTGGAGACTTCCAAAACCCACCTGGATGCATTCCTGTGGAAACTACCCTGGCAGATCCTGCTTTGGCAGAGGGGTTGGACTTGGTGGACTCTAGAGGTCCATTCCAACATCTAATGCCTTGTGATTCTGTGAACATGGTCTACCATCCAATGGGTAGAATTATTGCAGAAGATTATGGATTTCAACGTGTGACATATCAAGTTCCAGACTTCTTAAACTGAATGATCTATTGGAAAACAACATCAAGAAAGAAAAATGGTTATTCACGAGCAGCTCTTGAAGAGTGTGTTTACTGTTGATGAAATGTGTAAGCACCATCTCTGGAACTGTCTGTCACTAGATGAACACAAAAATCAAGTTCAGAAATGCAATAGAAGACAAAATTTATTTTGACCAGAAAAAGGTAACAGTCACAGTATGACAGGTTATTAGTGTTTTGGGAGCCAGGAGGCACAGACTGTATGCATAAGGGCATTTGATGGATGCAAAGGTGCAGTGACTTGGGAAGTCACTTTAGGTGCTTTATTTATCTCATGCAAACTCAGGAATACAATTGTATGGGAAGTTTGAAGCCATTACAGTGGTTTTGTGGAAAAAGAACTGAATAAACAAACAAAAAAACAACCAACCAACCAAAAAAGGGTTGGAAGGGAGAGGTGACAGAAACTGTCTTAAAGCAAACTGCGAGCTTCAATAGAACTGTACAGAGAGCTCCTAGAGGACTAGAGAGTGATGGAAAATGTCTGAAGTGCTCTTAGAAGACCAAGAAAAATGTGTAGAGTCCTACTAAAATAGTTTAATACTTTCCTTATGGTCCCCATAGAAGAAAATTTAGGGTGAGAACAGTTTCTGTTTCTAAAAGAGAAAAACTAGGAATTTGTGTATTGGCCCTCTGAGAGTAAAATAGCAAAGAACAAAGTGTACAGTCCAAGACTATTAAATCAAAGTTCTGAGCAGAAGACATGTTAGAGTTAGAAGAGAGTAAATTTGGATTTTTTTTTTTATTTTTTTTTTTGGACTGTGAGCAGTGAAATTTCACAGGAAGAGTACCTGCTAAAGACATGATGACAAACACAAGTTTCATCAATTATCAGATGGCTTCTAGTTACCACCTGCAAGCTGAGTCTGATTTGACCCTGTAAGTGCTTCTTTTCTGCTTCGCTTCTTTTCTGGTCCAGCACAAAGAGAAAGTTTAAATACTTTCATACAATTTTTCTTTGGGATGAAGCAGATGAGCTGTGTTCACACAACACTGAAAATGGGAGAGATGATTTAAGAAGTCCTTTCTTGTTGCTTACCCATGATTAGTTACTCCTTGCCTGCTAAGAAGTGGTCCTCTATCTTACAAACACCAACCATGAATATGCATGCCAGCATGGATCAAATATGTCATATCAACATGTAATTTTGCATACAGCTATAACCGCAGAGACACTTGGACATCGGTTGCAAGGACATGCCTTGATCTCCAGAAGCTAGCACAATTGCAGCTGCACTGATTAACTCCTCGGCATCAACGTACACAGCAAGGCTTCATTGGTCCCTTAGCCAAGCTACACTAACGTAACACATCGATAGGGATCAGGCAGCTGTGGAAATGTGACACTGGCTGGCTTCAAACAATTCTGCAATAACTACGCAATGAGTTCTAATTTTTTAAAAATGCTAGGAGAGTAAGAACTTCCATGATCTGTGCAACCATTTAAACTGTATCCAATGTGTAAGCTGAATGACCTTGCCAAGGCTAGAGTCACTGAGGGGCTGCGGAAACTAAGAGTCACAGAAACATGTAGTAGCCTTATACCCACCTACAAAATTTAGTTTGTTTTAACTTTGGACTTTCGAAAGCTCCTTCAGACCAAGATGAAACAATATATTAGCATGATATTAGTCCCTAATATTCGTCCGCTTTCNATTAGCCCTAATATTCGTCCGCTTTCAGCGCGAACCTGCTGTCTATCTGTCTCTGCTCAGGACAGCTGAAAGCCAAGGGGCAGCTCAATGCAGCAAGTCAATATTCAAAGACACTGAGCAGACAGAGGTCCTGATTGTGATGGCTACTGCTAGTGTGCTCTTTGAGCCTGTTTAGGCACTTAAAAACCCTTCTTATGTGAATATAAGCATGGAGTATATATGTATAGGGGATAACATGCTAAAGTATGTGGAAGAGCATAGATACAACTACGCTATCTTGAGAAAATGTCTATCTTCATCATGAAGAAATATGTAAGTTCTTGAAATAGAAGAAAAAAAAAAGAAAAGAAAGAAAATCAGAAAATCTGTGATGATAAAACCATCAAGACCTTAGATTATGGAAATATGTGTAAGTTTAAAAATCTAAAAGAAGAACCCACACCAGCATCACTTGTGTCACCATGAAAAATTGCAGCTAGGCAAACAAAAAGGAAAAGAGGGAGAAAAAGTTTTATTGGGCTGCATCAAAAATCCACTCAATCTTCATAAATGATTAGCAATAAAAATACTATCCCATGGAGGCTGAAAATAGCAGAATAATCTTATAGGAATAAGTGTCCTACTTTTCAGAGTGCGACCTGCAGGATGAATTACTAAAATCTTAGCATAGGAAACTGAAGATTAGAAAGACAATGTTGCTGTAAGTGAGTATGTACTGGACTAAGGATCTTAAAATACATGACTAAGGGAAGTCATAGAATAAATCACAATCTATTTAATAAGTTTTTTTATGTCAAAGCAAGTAGAATATCTATAATGCAATGCTATATTTAAAGAGACGACATATACAGCAAATTAAGAGAAGGTAACTCTCCTCTAGCATTTTTATTCCCTTGTGAAATGGAATTCAAAGATAGCTTGGCCCACTTAAAAAGATCCAATAAAGGCTGCAGCACCATGTAAAAGGCAGAAAGTGAAAACAAAAAAGACGAGTCTGGTAGCGGCTTAAAACCAAACTAATCTCATTTTGCGACTTCATAGTTAGAGTCATTCCACAACTGGAGTTCCAGACATTTCACAGATGTTAATATTTCTTATAATCCAATGTTCCTTTTTTCCTCCAGAACAAGACAACTCAGTCAACTAATATTCAGCCTTGTTCTCTCCTTCAGCTGGCTCTTCTAGAGCCTGTGGAGTTCGTATCTGGAAAAGCTTGCCTAATCCACTTAACCTGTTTTTTAAGGGACACTACTGACTTCACTGTCTCGAAGGTGTCTATGTTCCTATCAGAAAGACAAAACTGCTTCCTAGAGCCTGTCAGGAGTTTGAAAAGACTCATGAAATTCCTAATTATTGTGTTAAGAAAACAGAGTCTTGCACATTTAACCCCCCAAAAAGATCACAGTCATCCAATGAGTAAATCTGAAATTAAGGAGTTACATTATGTCTTCTTAGCTGGAATTCTAGGAGGAGGAAGATAAAAACATATTTTGAGAGAAAATTGCAAAGTGTAATTGCTGTGCCCTCCCCTGTCCTAGGAAGCAGTATACTAAGTTATGAAGTATTGTATATGTACTTAATCTAGTCACTGAAATGTGAAACTGAATAGAAAGAGATTGAAGAGGTTCCTGACAGATACACTAAAACATTCTGGAGT
>VWYK01099121.1:0-10932 GCA_013399775.1 Semnornis frantzii
AAAAATGACCAGAGGGATGGAACTACTCTGTTGTGAGGACAGCTTGAAAGAGTTGGGGTTCTTGAGCCTGGAGAAAGCTCTGGGGAGACCTTATGGCCTTTCAGTAATTAAAGGGGGGCATAAGAAAGATGAAGAGGAACTTTTTAGCAAGGCCTGTTGTGATAGGACTGGGGGTAATGATCTGAAAGGGTAGGTTTAGATAAGGGAGAAACATTTTACATTCAACACTGGCACATGTTGCCCAGGGAGGTAGTAGATGGCCCATTCCACGTCAGGCTGGGCAGAGCTCTGAGTAATCTGATCTAGTTGAAGACATGCCTGCTGACTGCAGGGGGGTTGGACTAGATGACCTTTAAAGGTCCCTTCTAACCCAAGTGATTTGATTCTATAAATTGAATGAATGTTAAAATTAAACTGCATCAAGTGAAGCTCATACAAAATGTCAATATAACAGAAAAAAGAAACTAGAATTTAATGAAGGCATAAATAGGACAACTTCTATGTTACTGTCTATTACCAATCCAAAGCTAATAAACATTCTGGCATCAGCTGTGATGTCCTGGCCTACAGCATAAGAATAACACTCCCAAGGAGGTTGCAACTGAAGCAAGACTGTCCACCACAACACAGCACTTCAGAAGCAGTGGCTCTCACAGAGATGCTAAATTTTGTACTCCCTTAAAACAAAGGTAAACAGCAGGTAGGTATCAGGAACATTTTTCTCCTCCTCAGAACATTCTTGTCTGTCATCATTCACAAGAGCAGAGAATAAATACTCTGAGCAGCAATTTCCAATTATACCCTTCAGATGCAAGTGCTCTGCCACTGTCCTAAATGGCAGACAGCCAGATTCTGCCTTGATCTCAAGCATCACTTGGGAAGTGAGACTTACTCTCATTTTGGAGCGTGTTAATGGCATCATCCATGATGCAGTCTGGGGAAAATCCTGCAGTCTTCGATAACAAGCCCAGCAAGGAAGCAATCTTCAGTCTTACTGAGGCATCATTCTCCTTGAAAGAAACCACAGACAGCCCCTTTATTTTCCAGCATCAAGGGTGTAAATCACTCCACACTGGCAGGCCCACATATAATTCAGCGCAAGGGTCTGAATTTTACTGTCAGGCTACTTCTTCCTCCCTGTGTCCATGCAGACCCCACAGAACATTAATCATACCTGGGATGTTTATGTGGCAGCTTCCAGTTCATTTATAAAAAAAAAATCTTTTACACATAATGGACTGCCCAGAGAGGTTGGGGGAGTCTCCGTTTCTAGAGATTCTCAAGACCCGTGTGAACACATTCCTGTGTGACCTGCCCTAGCTGATCCTGCTTTGGCAAGGGGTGTTGGACTCGATCTCCAGAGGTCCCTTCCAATCTCTACCATTCTGTGACTCTATGGTTCTACAGTTCCTCAGAATTTCCTTCAGATTGTTTGAAAACTCAAAGTTTAAGTAAATGAAGGTTTCGACATGGCAAAATATTCAGTGTTTAATGTTATTACCTTTGCAAGTTTTTAATGAATGGAAAGGTTTTAAGAGATGGACTGAGACTGGTGGTCTCTGACCTCTGCACAGCAGCAGGGTGTGTGGGCTACGAAAAACAACTCTTAAGCTCCCTATCACGTAACCAAGGTTCTCCAATAGAGGGAAGAAAGACAAAAATAAGTCTGGATTTCATACTTGGATCTTCCCAAACATTCATGCAATGCTAAATACAGAGGTGCAGAAATATTGAAGTCAACAAACATTACACCTTCCAGCAAGTGCAGAACTGGAAGTTACAAGTTTTATGTCTTTGAAGAGTGTTTAGGAGAGACTTCAGCGTCACACACAAACCCCAAATGACAAATAGGATACTCAATGGAGTAATCTCTTCCTCAGTTGAGATCAGAAACATTTTCTCTTTTCAGGGTTGCCTTCCAATACCTGAAGGGATCCTATAGGAAGGTTGGAGAGGGACTTTTCTTAAGGGTGTCTAGTAACAGGACAAGGGGGAATGGTTTGAAGCTGAGGGAGGATAGGTTTAGCCTGGATCTTAGGAAGAAGTTCCTCAGTACAAGGATGTCGAGACTCTGGAAGAGGTTGCTCAGGGAGGCTGTGGATGCCTCCTCCCTGGGACTGTTCAAGGCCAGGCTGGATGAGGCCTTGAGCAGCTGAGTCTAGTTGAGAGGTGTCCCCACCCATAGCAAGGAAGTTGGAGTAGATGATCTGTAAGATCCTTGCCAACCTGAGCCATTCTATGATTGTGTGCTGAACAACTGTTAAATGTCAGTGAGCTATTTAAACCAGTGGTAGAATACAGGAATTTCCACAGTATGATGCACTTGCACATCCAAAGCAAGGCAATGGTGCTGGTGAAGGATCTAGAGTACATTCTTTTGAGGAGTGGCTGAGGGAACTGGGCTTGGAGAAAAAGAGGCTGAGGGGAGACCTTCTCAATGTCTACCTCTTTCTTCAGAAAGTGTGGTCCTTGCCTAAAGTAATGTCAGCTACAGGACTGAAGTGCTGTTTAGAAGCGGGCTCCTTATGTTTAAAAATCAGCTATGCACCTCCCCTTTATATTCAAGAGTGTCTTGTCTCACACAGGCTACAACACAAACTTCCAACATCAAATAACCTGCATCATTTGATTAGAAAAGTTTTCTTCACAGAAGAACAAATAGGTTCAATTCTTTATGTTGTCAACTCTTTTGAACAGGGACTGGTCCAGTGACTAAGAGAAGTTCTCATCAGAAAAAAAGTATTAAAAAATATACCAAAGTACAGAAATACATAAAATGAAGTTTAGTTTTAGGGTAAGTTCAAAGGAAAAAGAGCCTCAGTTGTAAAAACAAAGCTGGAAGAGCACAAAAGACATTCATGTAAAATGCCACAGTCTACAGTGCAGGTTTGTCAAACAATAGTTTTGCTTTAGCAAGTAAAGGACCAACACCTGGACACCACAAAACATGTACTACTTCTATTACTTTTTTGTTAATCTGCTGTCAAGATTTTTTTTTTTTTTTTTGCTGCAGTTTTTCAGAAGTGTCACTTAAAAAGTGCTTTGTTTGCACCCTAAGCAATAGCCACAAAGTTTCTCCACTGCTAGAGGAAATTAAGAACAAGATAAGGACACAACAGTCAGGAAGAATTTAGATCAAGTTCAGCCAACTTTGGACAGCTGGGTTCCCTAGAAAACTTCCTGCCATACCTTTTGTCCCTTCTTAATTTAAGTGTGTTAGGTATCTGTAGGGCAAACACAGTGACATTGCTGTCACATGATCAGCAAAGGAACCAAGCACACCCGACAGATAAGACTCAGGTAAAGGACGACAGGCCCTCTCCTCACACAGGGCATCCAATAGACTAGGCAGCTGTCAGCTGAGGCTGCAACACTGCAGCCTGTGACCACCTCTCGCACATCCAGCCCCAACATTCAATCCCTTTTGTGCAAGAACAGAAAGATGATTCTTGGAAGCGTGCTTGGCTCCCAGGTTCAGCACCTTGTAATAATGTTCCAGCAGAATCCTGACAACTCCTTCCACACTCTCCACTTCCACAGGCTTCCTGGCAAACTGCAGCAGGTACTGCAAGGCATCTGCAGGTGAGGTGGCTTTGCACAGGTCAACATGGAGTGCTGCTGACTTGCTGGGTTTGGTCAGCCGCAGCTTCTTAGCAGACAGGTCTTCATGCTGCTGCTGCAGGCAGAGAGAAACGGCTCAGAAACACAGAGAAAATACAGACTCACTCCTCTCCACCATGAACACTCTCAGAATCAAACATGAGGAAGCTCATGTGCCCCACAGGACTCACTGGCATCTCCATGTGGTATTTTCAGAAGAAGTACACTCCCAGCATTCTGGGGCAGCTCCCATCTTGCCTAGGCAGCCCCTAGACAACCACATCAGAGCAAACTCCATTTCTTCCATTCCCACCACCCTGCAGCTGCCGAGAATCTCCCTGCATCACTCCAGACACGTCTGGGGTAAGCTGCATCCTCCGCTGCCGTCGTAGCCCTCCTCACGTCGCTCTCTGCCCAACGCGACGGGTGAACGCTTCCCCGCACACACATCCAGCGCCAGCGCTCTTGCCACCAGGCACCT
The DNA here is from genome assembly GCA_013399775.1 of Semnornis frantzii. Classification (NCBI taxonomy): domain Eukaryota; kingdom Metazoa; phylum Chordata; class Aves; order Piciformes; family Ramphastidae; genus Semnornis; species Semnornis frantzii. The sequence continues at coordinate 4,082 of VWYK01099121.1, forward strand.
GCGGACTCTCTAAACCTGGAGCAAACCCCTGGTGCTCCTGCTCAGACACTCAAGGCCCGTCGCGTACCCAGGGCGGAGAACAACAGCTCCAGGCTAGGCCTCGGGCTAGGCCTACGGCTATCCCCACTGCTACGCTTCGCCCACCCAGGCCATCCGCCGCACAGCAGAGCTCGGAGCTGCCCCTTCGACCCACTCGGCCTAGGTCAACCCAGCGACGGGGATTTACCTGGACCACTTTCGTGAACTCTTCGTACACCCGCTTCTTCAGGTGCGCTGCCATGACGCCGTCTGGCCTCCTACGGCCACCGTACGCGCAACCCGGAAGAGAAACGCGCGAGCCGCCTACAGACAGACGGTGGAAAGCGCAGCCGCTCATTTCCGGCCGGAGGCCGCGCTTTGGGCTCAGGGGGCGGGGCCCTGGAGGGGGCGGGCTCACATGAGCACGGGACAGCGGGGATGGCTGTGCAGCTGTGTCTTGGGCTGCCCCGCCCCGGCACCCTGACGGCTCCGTGCGGTAATCCGCCAAAATACTCCCCTGCATCCGCAGTATTGGCTGTTAGACCACGTAAAGACCAAAATACGAATCATGAGCGATTTGGGTTGGATGGGACCTTTCAAGGTCATCCAGGCAAACCCCTTGCAGGTCAGCAGGGACGTCTGCAACTAGAGCAGGTTGCTCAGAGCCCCAAACGAGCTGACCTGGAATGCTTCTAGCAATGGGCATCTACCGCCTCGCTGGGCAGCTTGAGCCCGCGTTTCACCATCCTCAGTGGGAAATTCTGCTTCCTTTTCTGTAGTCTAAACCTTTAAAACCATCACCCTGTCACAACAATGCCCACAAAAAAGTCTGTCCCCATGTTTCTTACACGTTTTAAATTTGTAAGTGCTGAAAGGCCACAGTGAGATCTCCCTGAAGCCTTCTCCATGCCCAACAACCCCAGATCTCTCAGCCTATCCTCACGGCAGAGGGCTTGCAGCACTGGCATTGTTTTTGTGGCCTTCTTTGGACCCTCTGCAATAGGCCTGTGTCTTCCCTATGCTGAGGACTCCAGAACTGGGCTCAGCACTGCATGTGGGGTCTCACAGGAGCAGAGGTGGCGGGGTTTGCCTATTCTTCCAGAGGCTTATATATTCATAAATAATACCCTAATAATAATGAATATCATGAGAAAAAGATTAAAATAAAGTGGCCTGAGAGAGGAGTAAGTGTCCTTAGATTGTCAGCTCTTCACACCAGTGATGGGATTTCTGCCTTCTGTTGCTCCTGGACCATAGCTGAGGTTCTTTCTCTTTCCCTTATTATAAATAATAAGTAACAGCAATAAATACATTGACTAGAGGGCAGGCTGCCTGCTGGAAGAATGAAAGGAGAACAGGGAACAGCAAATGCTTTTAAACCTAGGTTCTAGTGTGGAAAGCAGGGAGAAGAGTTTTGCCTTCTCATTAAGGATCCAAATTTGATTGGAACATGGATTAATGCAGCTGTCAGTGTTTCCACTGACACACTTATGTGACCTTTTCCCATTTCGCTGGGAGACTCTGCATGCCCATGATACATAGAATCACAGAGTGATAAGGTTGGAAGGGACATCAAAGATCATCTAGTTCCAATCCCCCACCATAGGCAGGGACACCTCCCACTACTACAGGTCACTCAAGGCCTCGTCCAACCTGGCCTTGAACACCTCCACAACCTCCCTGGACAACCTGTGCCAGTGTCTCACCACCCTCACTGCAAAGAACTTCTTCCTAACATCCAATTTAAATCTCCCCTCTGCCAGTTTAAACCCATTACTCCTCATCCTGTCATTAGAAAACCTTGTAAATAGTCCCTCCCCAGCCTTCCTGTAGGCCCCTTTCAGATACTGGAAGGCTTGTTTGGGTGGGTCATTCAATTCCCATCGGTTGAGTGAGGTTGGCTTGACCTTCAGCTCTGGCTTTCTGACCTTATAGTCAGCAAGACTAAGAGCAAAATTCCTCATTTTCCTTATACCTTTTAAATCACAGTTATCCCCTCAAGCCCAAATGCACAGTGGCTCTTTAATGCTTTTTAATTTGGCAAATGACCCAAGACATCCTTTTGTTGCATTTCTTTCTGTCCCTCTGGCAGTCTGTGGCTTAAGTCTCCACCACCCAAGTTTATTTGTTTTAATAACTCCTTTCTTATGTCCCCCATCAATGGTGGCACTTTGCTACCACCAGGTGAACCAGAACTTGTAGAAGAAGTCGTGGGATTTGAAGCGAAAACCTTTTTCTGCAACATGGGGCTGGAAGGATATTTTGTACCCTTTGGCTTCGACATCCATTTGGATGCAGTCCAGCAGATCAGAAATACTTGGTGCTGCCTTCCAAGGGCCAAACTTCACCACGGATTTTTTATCCATGTCCAAGCTGTTCAAGGCATCCTGGCACCTGGCTGCGTCCTCCTCAGTTCTGACCACGCAGACGATGACGCTGGAGCGTCGGGACGCGACCGCTTCCGCCCTGGCGATGCGGATCATCAGTTCAATGTTCTCACTGTAGCTAGGCACACGAGCCAGAAACTGCTTCCTTGCCACAAGCTCCCCAAAGATCTGGGGAGAGTCCTCAAGCTGCTTGATTAGAGGTTCAATGTCATAGAACAAGGCCTCTTTGTAGACATCTTGGATGCACTGGGTGGGCACTTGGTTGCTGCGCAGGTACTCCAGGATGTATTTGAAGTAAGTGCCTGGCCTGTCGATGAAGAACCTACCTTCAGAGTCAGTCCTGAGTTTGGGCTGGCCAGTGAACATCTCTGCCAGCTTGGAGCCAGGATGTTTCTTTAAGGTGCTCAGCGTTGTTGTGTACATCTCCCCGCCCACGTTTAACTCCACGATTGGTGACAACTGCAAGTACCACAAGGGAACAAAAACCCACCTGCGTTACCCATCTGAGGCTGTCAGCATAGAAACATGCAATCGTTTTGGTTGGGAAAGACTGTGAAGAGCAGCAAGTCCAGGCAATTTCTAACTCTACCAAGGCTGCTGATGCTCAACCGTGTCCCTCGGCACCTCTGTCTCTACTCTGCCCTGGTGAGACCCCATCCTAAGTACTGCATTCAGTTTTGGGCTCCCCAGTTTAAGAGGGACAGGGATCTGCCTGAGAGAGTCCAGTGGAGAGCTGCAAGGATGATTAGGGGACTGGAGCACTGCCTGATGAGGAGAGGCTGAGGGACCTGGGGCTGTTTAGTCTGGAGAAGACTGAGAGGGGATGTAATAGATGTTTATAAATATCTGAGGGCTGGGGGAGGGACAGACTCTGCTCACTTGCTCCCTGTGATAGGACAAGGAGCAATGGATGGAAGCTGCAGCACAGGAGGTTCCACCTCAACACAACGGGGAACTTCTTTACTGTAAGGGTCACAGAGCACTGGAACAGGCTCCCCAGAGAGGTTGTGGAGTCTCCTTCTCTGGAGACTTTCAAGGCCTGTCTGGATGCATTCCTCTGTGACCTGAGCTAGATTGTATGGCCCTGCTCTGGCAGGGTGGTTGGACTGGATGATCTCTTTGGGTCCTTTCCAACCCCTGACATCCTGTGAGCCTGTGATCTCTGCATCTTTTAAATGTCTCCAGGGCTGGGGATTCAACCACCTTCCCAGACAGGAAAGATTAAAAAAATGTAGTGATTGCAGGCAGAAATTGGAATGATGGTGTGAAAAGTGATGTGAGCACTCATCTCTTGGGGCCATTTCAACATCCATACTGTTTATTGCTGAAAGCAGATGCAGGATACTTATAGAATATAGACTAGTTTGGGTTGGAGGTCAGTGAGTCCAGTGCCCTCACAGTGAGCAGGGTCATGTTTAACTAGATCAGGTTGCTCAGAGCCTTGTCCAACCTGACCTGGAATGTTTCCAGGGATGGGGCAACTAATGCCTCTTTGGCAAACTTGTGCCACCGCCTCAGCACCCTCATTATAAAACATTTCTTCCTTGCATCTAGCCTGAATTTCCCCTCTTTAAGTTTTAATGGTTAGAACCATTAACCCTTGGTCTGTCAGAACAGGCTAAAAAGCTGTAGTAACTAGAGCAGCAGGTGCATGAACATTTCTGAATGTCTGACTCCTTACCACATTTTTGCAATATAGGAAAGTGGTGTTTTGCCGGTGGGCAGGAGGGGCAAGAAGCATCCTGTCCAGGGAAGCTGTCATTAACTACAGAATTCAACATCTATCTTCTAAGTCCCACACAAGCATTGTCCCTGCTGGCCCCTGTTCTTCCAGCAGAGGCATTCACCTTCCCCTTTTGCAGAGGGACAAGGACCAAGCTCAAAGCCGTGCAACTCCATTCCTCTTACCTGAGCTGATGTTTTCTCTCCAAAGGAGGAATGAAAGCTCTCTGGAGGTTTGAAATGGGTGGAATTTTCTGCCACCCTTCTAGAGGTTTGGTTTATAGTAAAAGACAAAAATCCAGCACGTCAGAGGTGGAGGACAGGAGCTGTTTAGCAAAGCACTTAGAAAATGTATGATAGGTTTAGCTAGGAAGTAAAGGAAATAACTCACACAACTAACATGGATTTTTGAAGGAGTAAAGTTTGTAGTTTTGTATTTTATTTCACCAGGGATTAACACCACTGCTATTTGAAAGGCATTGGAGAAAACCTCAGTGTCCACAAAACTGGGACCTGCTCTCCAGCCAGACCTTCCTGACAGTTCAGTGCTGAAGAGCTTCAGAAGCCTCACACAGAATTACAGAATGTCAGGGCTGAAAGTGACTTCGAAAGCTCATCCAGTCCATCCCCTCTGCCAGAGCAGGGTCACCTATAACAGACCACACAGGATCACATCCAGGTGGGTCTTGAAGAGAGACTCCACACCCCGCCCCGGGCAGCTTTGTTCACTTTGCACTCAGTCATTTTTTTACCTTGCTCAGTAGAACAAGGAGAGGGAGGAAAGAGGGAGTTCTTTTCCCTACCACCCCCAGTGCTGTAACACAAGTCACATGCCTGGCCAGGACCACACCTGCCATTGGGAAGGTGTGAGTCAATAAACAATCTTTTTTTTTCCTCAGGAGCTCACCTGCTCCTTCTTGGATCTGATCACTCAAGGATCTGCCTCAGTGCTGCTAGTCACATGTCTCAAGTGAAGCGTGTACTTAAGTGCTTAGCTTGTACCTGCAGGTACAGGCCCACAGGCTGACGTGAGCTGATCTCACAGCTCACACCCAGAGGAGGGGGAAGCTCTTGCTACCCTTTCTCTCCTTTCCCTTTTCTTTCCTAGTACCTACCTACGTGCTTTCGTTGCTCACCTCATGCCAGCTCTGCTTCTCCTCCATCTCAGTGAGCTGAAGCTCACAGAGGATTTAACAAGCAAAAGGAAGGGAGTAGGAACAGGCAACCCAGAAGAGAGGGAAACTTTCCCTTTAAACTGCAGCAAGCAGTCAGATTTAGCAGAAATTCTCTCACAGCTTAGGCAAGCCAGGGAAACAACAGAAGATTCAGGCCAAAGACCCATCTGGAACATTGTTTTGCCCTAGTGTGGGTGGCTTCATCTCAAGGGAAACCATTTGCCCTAGGGCCAAGGCAGTGTAAAAAATCCTCTGTTGTAGGCAGGGGATTTACACCCACTGAAGAGCAAAGCCCAGAGATGTTTTTGCAGTAAAGCCTCTCAGCTAGGAAATTTGCCATTGGTGCAAATGCAAGCAGCAGCTTTCCTGGGCAGGGATCATTTAACAGGAGGTTCTCTAACTTCTGAGACTTTGCTCCTTTTTTTGGATGACAAGTCAGATGTTGTCATGATGTTTATTGGATATCACCTTCTTCATTAATACAGTAGCTCAACTAACCTCCTGCTCTCAGACTCTCATTAACAGTTTTGGCCTGTGACCAAACTGGTTCCCAGCAGCCTGGGCAGCAGCTAATTCCCTGCTCTGAAATCAGCAGCGAGACAACACTTTGGAAAGTCATCCCACCTCTCTGTGCCCATTTATTCATCTGCAAAACAGTTACCCCCTCAGGGGAGCATTTTACAACCTACACTTGAATAGTGCAACAGGAGATGTTGGATTTTTTAAAGACAGGGAGGTCTAGGGGAGAGGCTGTGCAGCTACAACAGAGAGGACAAACTGGTAAGAACAATCTGAGGGCACAGGAGAGGAAATGGAAAACATCATCTGATCTCTCACTGGTTTCTGCCTGTGCTGCCTGTCTGAGGTTGCCATTAATTTTCTGCAGAGCTAGAAAAAGTCCTGCTCCCCCCTGATGATTCTGCACTTCTACAACACAGGAAAACTTTTCATAGCCTGTTAGGATGGTTTGGGTTGGAAGGGCCCTTAAAGATCAGCTAGTTCCAGCCCCCCTGCCATGAGCAGGGACACCTTCCACTAGAGCAGGCTCCTTTGTCCAGCCTGGTCTTGAACACCTCCAGGGAGGGGGCATCCCCAACCTCCCTGGGGAACCTGTTCCAGTGTCTCACCACCCTCACTGTAAAGAATTTATTTCTGTTACCCAATCTAAATATACCCTCTCCCAGGTTCAATTCACTCTAAGAACTGCTGACCCCCCCTAAAACTCATGGCAGGCTTTTATTTACTGATCTGACAAGTAGAAGTTCATATTAAGTGAAGTCCACCTCCTGTCAAAGAAGAAACAAAACCACTCTGCTGCTGCCAGAGCTTCTGTAAAGAAACTGGTGCAAACAAAGGGTCAGACACAGCATTTTACTTAGAGTCCCTTTCTTGGTCCCATAGAATCATAGAATAGTAAGGTTGGAAGAGACCTCAAGGATCATCCAGTTCCAACCCCCTGCCATAGGCAGGGACACCTCCCACTAGCACAGGTCACTCAAGGCCTTCTCCAACCTGGCCTTGAACATCTCCAGGGAGGGAGCAGCCACAA
>VWYK01099143.1:0-16649 GCA_013399775.1 Semnornis frantzii
TTAGCCTCAAACCAGTACAGACTGCTTTGGTAAGACTGTGTTTGCCTATTTTGCATGGACTCTTGTTCATATAGATGGAAAATTATAGTTAGTTATAACTCCATACATACTTGTATCTGAACACCTGTATCCATCACAAGCAAAATTAGTAGTAACTAAGGATAAAAAAAAAAAATCTTACTTCAGTTACCAAACTAAACCAAAATATTTCACTGGGAAAAAAACAAAACAAAACAAAATTTTATTACTATAATCAGCAAGCAAAAAAATGATGATGCCACTGTTGTGGAAAGCAGGTACATGTATCTTAACAAGAGCAGCAAACAATATGCCAGCAACTCACAACCTGAAATACATTTCCATAAATTCTTGGACGAACACTCATCAGTGAGAAATACCTCTGGGAAAATTGTCCTGAGTTCTCATGCAGCAAAAAAAATCCCATGCTGGTTTGAAAATACATTCGTTAGAGAAAAGATGCTCAGCTTCACTGCAAGCTAATATTTCTTGCTTTCCAGTGGCTGTTGGAAAGCCTCACCGCAAACTGAGTCAGACTGAACCTCAGGCTAGGGCAAATTACCATGCAGGTCACGTTTCTTCATCATTTTACTGTCGCCATTCCTGAGATCACCTTACTCTGACTTCCCAAAGGCATCACTAACATCCTAGATTTTAGCCTATGTTTTATTTATGGTTAAAACAGCAACAATGACAAACCAAACCAAACCAAACCGAAAAATAACCCCAACAAACCCATAACACATAAAACCCCACCAAAATACCCCACCAAAAAAACCAAACCACAAACAAAAAAACCCCAACCAAACCAACCAACCAACCAATCAAACAAACAAACAAACAAACAAAATCCCAACAATGAAACAACCCACCAAAAAACAGGAATAAGAAGAAAATGTCTCAAATGCATAGTTGGTCTTTAGTTAGATTTCTGCTGTCACCTGTGCTGGTTTGAGGCTAACTGGNGGGTGGGGAGAAGGTGGAAGGGTGGTTGGGAGCCCCTCTTGGGGTCTCTGATTTCTGGGAGGGGTATTGTGTTTCTGTATTACCTTTAACTTATATATTTCTGTAAATACTCCTCTACATTGTGTATATCTGCTTGTATATTGTGCCAATCTGTAAATATAGCTTCAGTCCTTAACTTCCAGCCGGCTGAGTCTAGTCTGGCTGATTTTACAGAGCGGGGGGGGGAACTCCCAAACCATCACATCACCTTAAAGCAGAAGATAGCTGTTTGCCACACTGTGCTGGCAGTGCCTGCTGGAGAAGAGATAATACAAAAGGTGCTGTTTACTAAATGGTCTTTGCAGAAGAAGGTCACTGTCCTATTAGTCTCCGCTCTGCATGGCTGTGGTCCTGAAACAGCTGTCAAGAAGGACTGAGCATCTGGTTCCGTACCTAGCTTGCTTTCCTGAGGTCAAGAGCTGCAGCAAGCTTTGCAGACCTGTGCCCTAGTCTCTGCCTGATGGCAGCATGTTCGTCCTGGGGGATAAGGCAGAAGGCTATGACTTTAACATGAAAACAAAAGTTCTCACGTACCTTATTCTTTTCAGAAAGGACTTTAGGTCCAGCCAAATGGTTGAAAAGCAGGTAAAAGGAGAGGTGGGAGAAAAAGGACATAAAACTTCTTCAGCAGGCAATGCCTCTGCCTTCGCCGGCTGATGGCTTCTCCTGGTAGGGAAGAGATCTGTGCCCTCTGGTGGCAGAACAGGGAAGAAGTAAGTTTAAAACCTGTCCAAATTTACAGCCCAAGGGCAGCAAGAGAGAATCCGCACGCCCTGACCCTCTGCCAAAATATTTGGTCTCCAGTTAGGCTTGATATTTGGCCTTGATATTCAGGTGGCTCACAAATACAGTGAGGTCCCCCATTGCAGTTAGGGTTTCCTTGCTGAAGCCGGAGTTTGCCTGTTCCTGGGCATGCTATTGTTCAGACAGGATGGCAGTTTCTGGAGCAGTCCTCCAGCAGTTCATTGAGAACATCCCCCCCGATCAGTTCGGCTATTGCAGCTCCTAAGTATGCAGCCAAGGGTATCACCATTTCTTAGAATCACAGAATCAAGTCAAACCATTATCTGAATCTACAAAGGCTGGTACTAAACCACATCACTCAGCACCACATCTGTGTCTTTGAAACACCTCCAGGGATGGGGGTTCCACCACCTCCCTGGGCAGCCTGTTAGAGTGTTTGAGAACTCTTTCTGTGAAGAAGTTTCTTCTTCTATCCAATCTAAACCTCTCCTGGTGCAACCTGAGGCCATTTTCTGTCCTCCTATCACTTGTTACTAGAGAGAAGAAACCAACCCCCACCTTGCTACAACTTTCTTACATAAAATTGTAGAGAGCAAGAAGGTCTCTCCTTAGCCATCTTTTCTCCAGACTAAACAACACCAGCTCCCTCAGTTTCTCATGGGACTTGTTTTCCAGACTCTTCACCAGCTTTATTGCCCGCCTTTGGACCTGTTCCAGCACCTGAATGCCTTTCTTGAAGTGAGGGCCCCAAAACTGAACCCAGCAGTTCTGAGATGTGGCCTCACCAGTGCTGGTACTATCACTTCCCTGATCCTGCTGGTCCATTCCTGATAGAGCCCAGGATGCTGTTGGCTTGCTTGGCCACCTGGGCACATGCTGGTTCATGTTGATCTGGCTGTGGATCAACACCCCCAGGTCTTTCTCTGCTGGGCAACTTTCCAGCCACTCTAACTCAAGCCTGGGGTTTTTGGGACCTAAGTGCAGGACCCAGAACTTGGCACTTGAATGCTTTGTTATCAGCTTTGTCTCTCAGAGCTTTATGACAGGCCTGTCACACAGTACCATTGGAAAGCTTTTAACAGTTGTGCTGAAATATTAAATTGACTTGGACACAGATGCATGTGAAAAGCAAGCAGGAACATTTTGATGCTCACAGGGAGAGGCCAGACCAAATGAGTCTAGTAATAACACCCATGATTAGGGTGAATGAGCTGTTTATCAGACTGCGGAGTTTCTGTTTCCTATATGTGCTCTCTTTATCCACCCCACATGGAACCTTGGCTTCACAACTTTGTGAGTGCTTTCCTTTCACCTCCACTTGCTTCTCTGGGCATGAAATGAAAGTCATTGCAGAATGACTTTCTTACAATTGCTTTTCACCTAAATGTGAAAGCAAAACATCATATGTCCCCCCAGGTCCCTTTCTGCCTGGCTGCTCTCCAGCCACTCTGTCCACAGCCTGTAGCACTGCTTGGGGTTGTTGTGGCCAAAGTGTAAAACACTGCACTTAGGCTTGTTAAATCTCATCCCGCTGGCCTCTGCCCACTCTGCCAGGTGTTCAAGAAAAGGCTGGATGAGGGACTTAATGCCATAGTCTAGCTGATTGGATAGGGCTGGGTGATAGGTTGGACTGGATGATCTTGGAGGTCTTTTCCAACCTGGGTGATTCTATGATTGCAAAAGTATCTCATGAAGTGGAGCTGTTTGTGCTTGGATATTATATTTCCGTGGTTACTAGGATGTTCTGATGGAGAGATCAGGAATGCTTAGGTATGTGCAGAGCAATCTCAGAAATAATTAAAACAGCTCTTGTGAGAAGAGTGTATGGTCAGTCACACCTAAAATTAATGGCCAGAGAAGGCAGGTGCAATGGTCTGTTAGCTGAGAAATTATTTCTCTAGCTCCAAGCTTAGCAGGCTGCTCAATTTGCTAAACCCAGTAGACCTAGGAAGATTGGTTTAGAATGATAAAATAGTAGATTGAGATTTATTTTATAGATGTCCCACAAAAGACAGGGACAGAGTACACAGTTCTCAGCTTTTTATTTCTTCACAAAATGTGCTCACGGCCTAAACCTGCTGGTTCATTATTTTAATTGTGCAGGGCTTTTTTTGTTTGTTTGTTTGTTTGTTTTTTTTTTTTGCTTAATTTTTGCTTTCAAGAATGAATGCAAATCCTGAAGTGTCATTAACTTTGTACAGGTATTGCAAAAGCTTCAGCAGTGAAATAGGAATGTTAGCAGAGCTGAACTGAAAGGCCAGAAAACTTACCTATTCCCCAGTGGTTTGTTGTGGGGTGTTTTGTTTGTTTGTTTTGTTTTGTTTTTTGTGGGTTTCTGTTTGGTTGGTTGGTTTTGTGTTTGACCTAAACTTTTAAACTTAAAGCAAATGAGGTAGTTTAGACAGATTAATAGCAATAGAAATGGTTTCTCAATCAAAATCTCTGCTCGCTAGTGTATCGTCTTCAAGATAATACTGCTATTTTTTCTGTTGCCTGTAGAAGGTTCAGGAGAGCAAAGAGTAGAAAATTCAGAATTCATCATGTAAGCAACAAGCAAAACAAACAACAAAAAAATAATTACTGCTTGGAGAACATTCATCTTCTCTTTTTGCTCAAGAATCAAAAGCTGCCCTTGCCATTTGGAAACAATTTGAAGGATTCTAAAAGAATACTTTCAGTTTCCATTTTCCTCTTCAGTTTTGCATAGGTTTTTTCCTTGTTTGTGGACGGTATTTTTGCCACATGCACTTGGTATGTTAATCCCTTCAATTATTTATGTGTTCCATGATAGATTTAGAGACAGCCCCTTCCACTCAAATATATGTCTGGCCTACATAGTTGCAACTTGCAAAGGGATTTTTATAATGCTGTCTCAGTTCACTGGTGCCTGTAGAAGCATAGCAATGATGCAGCAGCAAAACAGATGGAAAGTCTGTGTCTTCTTGCAGCTGATGTGACAACATAATTTGGTAGAAGATATTTCTTATGCAGGGGAGGACTGCAGGCAGCAGCCTGCTGCTGGGAGGTTTTCGTATGAGAGGTAAGGTGGCTGATGGTTCTGATATCTTATAACTCATTTACTCACAAAGCCTACTTCAGCTGCACAAAACCATTCCTTCCAGTGCCAAAACAGTCACTCCTGAGCAGCCATGGGTATAACCTTCTGATGCACGGAGGGATGGCAATGGCATTTGGTTACCGGTCTGCTGGGGGACGACACAGTGGGTGAACCCAGGGGACTTCATCTGCCTGCTATGCAGCAGCTTTCAGCAAGTCTTGTTTCACTCTGTAGTGTCAGTCTAGCAACTTCTGTGATGATTTTCAAAAGATACTTTTCCAGTTGCTATTTGGCCTCTCCAATGTAGATGTAAGTCTCCATGAACCAAACTCTTCATGGCCTGAACAGAGTTAAGTTTACACAGCTGACATTTCAACACAAAATCAGTGGGAAACTATAGATTAACATTAAAGACATTGAGGTCCTGGGGCAGGTCCAGAGAAGGGCAACAAAGCTGGTGAAGGGCCTGTGCAATAGGTCATGGTAAGAGTGGTTGAAGGAACCAAGATTGTTTAGTCTGGAGAAAAGGAGGCTGAGGGGAGGCCTTCTGGCTCTCCACAACTACCTGAAAAGAGGTGGAAACCAGATGGGTGTTGGTCTCTTCTCCTTAATAAAAAGTAATGAGAGGAAATGGCCTCAAGCTGCACTAGGGGATGTTTAGATTGGATGGTAGAAGAAACTTCTTCACTGAGAGGGTTCCCTAACATTAGAACAGGCTCCCCATGGTGGTGGTCGAATCTCCATTCCTGGAGGTGATTCAAAGATGCAGAGATGTGGTGCTGAGGGACATGGTTTAGTACCAGCCTTGGTAGGTTCAGGCAATGGTTGGATTTGATGATCTTAAAGGTCTTTTCCAGCCAACACTGACTCTATGAACATTCACTCTGAAGGCAACAGGGGATGCTGAGCCTGTCAGTGAGAAGAATGGGAAAAAAAAAAAAAAGAAGAGAAAATGGAGAAGATCAGGTTAGGAAAGCTAATTCTGCCTCACCCAGCAAGTTATGCTGGGCAAGCTTGAAAGGATGGCAAAGGGTTCAAACGTAGCAAATGCTATTGACTGACTCGAGCTCACCTACACCTTTAATAAATAACACAGCCTGGAAAAGAGGCTGTTGACAAGAAGCAGAGGCAAGTGTCATAGTCAGTAGCACGTAAACCTGAGTGCCAAAGTCATATGTCTCAAGCTGTGGTAGGAAGGCATGTAGGGATCAGGGGTGAGCTGCTGATGTAAGATGGCTCTTCCTCTTGCTGTTCTTTTTAACACTCATAGTTGGTTGAACAGAGCTGATGTTTGTTTTGGTCCCATCTGCTCATAGTAGAGTCTCACCTCAAAAAGTGGTAGGAAGCTGTCAAGAAATGGAATGTGATTGCTGCGTATCCATGACATACAGACATGTGGAGGATGTAGGGCTCCTTGACAAAGAATGGATGCACTCAGATGTCTGCTTCTTGCAGAAACCCAAAGCAAAGGTTATGTCCTCTGCAGCATCCAAACTAAGAGGATACTGATTCTCAACTGGGTTTCTGAGGTATTGGTGACATAACCAGAGCTTCCTTTGTCTGGTCTGAAATGAGGTGTTTCAAAGAATCCTTGTCACCTACAGCAGGCGTTCCTGGCTTGTGTTGTTACATCCTCCCTATGGTATAATCCAGTAGCCTGATCTCTACCTGTGCAATACAAACACAGATGCACATAGCTTTGCCATGAGTTTCAAGGTAGTAGCTACAACTACAATGTTATCTCCCTTGCCTCCAGATCACAGGATCACAGAATTGACCAAGTTGGAAAAAACCTCTAGGATCATCGAGTCCAACCTAACACCTAACCCTTCTAATTAACTAAACCATGGCACTAAGTGCCTCATCCAGCCTCTTTTTAAACACCTCTAGAGATGGTGATCCAGGCTGGCAGGATCAGATGTGATGTCCTCCCTATGGAGCATGGCATTCTGCCCATTCATACCTCCAGATGCCCCCTTGATCGATCTAAGCATCATCTTAAAAACTGAGTGCCCCAAGACAGCTATTATCTGCCCGTTACTTCAGCAAGCTCTTGAAGAGTTGTTTTGTTTTCATTTTACAAGGATACCTATACCAATCTGCTCCTAGTATGAGCCTTTGGGGATTTTAGTGCATAGCCTGAATTTCTCTCCTTATGGATGCTCTTAGAGATAACAGATGTCTCCTTTCTTGGTCATATTTTGTCTTATTTTCTTAATAACACTAATAATAATAATNCCTCTCCTCTCTGCTGAATAATCTAACTAACCACTCTGCTTCTAACCGCCCTTGCTCATCCTCCAAACTCACCTTGCATGTAAGGCAGATTCTGAGATAAGGTAGAGGGGTGGAAAGAAGGTGGAAGGGTGGTTGGGAGCCCCTCCTGGGGACTGATTTCTGGGAGGGGGATTGTGTTTCTGTATTACCTTTAACTTGTATATTTCTGTAAATGTTCCTGTATATAGTGTATATATCTGCCTGTATATTGTGCTAAGCTGTAAACAGAACTTCATCTCAACTTCCAGCTGGCTGAGTCTAGTCTGGGTGCATTTGCAAAGTGTGGGGGGGTGGGTAACTCCCAAACCATCATGAATCTTAATGTTGGTTCACCTTCCTTTTTGTTGAAATCTTCCTTACAATGCTTTATTCTGCTTAATGCCCACACCTCTTTCAACACACCTCCTAAAGTCTTACAGTTTCTGTGACAGTGACATCCACTGCAGGTGATGCCTTCAGATGAGAGACAAACACTCTTCCGTTATTTACTTGACAGAACAGATGCAGCAAATTCTTCACATGTTCCTTGCATCTTTTCCTGCATGCAACAGCCAAAGCAAGAGTGTTTGGGGATGCACAGCTGCTTCCCAGCTGATCAGGGTGATGTAACTAGCCTATGCAGTACCTGTATGATACTCAGCCTGTATTACAGAAACCATTTCCTGGACCTCCTGCTCTGAAAGACAAGTAAGGGATCCCTGCCTGTCTCCTTTTATAGACCCCTGTCCATGCTCTTATACTGAGCCATAGGTCAGAGACGCTCTCTGGAGTCCCAGGCAGTCTCTGCAGTGCAGTCTCTGTGCAGCAGCAGTCCCCCTGCCCTCCCATGGCTGGTACAGCACCAGTGTATTTCAGCAGGGCCTCTGGGATGAATGCAGTGTACTGCTGGCCATCCTGCTTCCACTCCAGACAGTTTTCATCTACTGCCAGGGGATTTCTGTCCTTTTGCCATGATTGGGAAATGTATCTGTTGGTAAGCTATCCTGTTTTCCTAGCTGGAAAGAAATAGCTACCATTCCCAGAGTTACTGGTGGACAGATATTTTATCCTTTAGCATAAACCTAGACAAAACAGTCCATCAAAGATTTGCTATGACTCTGACACAACCTACTGCAAGAATACCCCAGCTCCACCTTCTAGATCTTCTCTAAGTATCTTTTTAAGTACTCTTCCAGTTCCTCCTAGCTAGGGATGGGCTGAATTTAGGCAAGCAGACTGTGTCATGTCACCAAAACCCCTTTGCTCTTGAACTGGTTTGGGCATACAGTAAGCCACCCAACCTTCACAGCCTATGTGCTTTTCAGATACCTACTTGGCTTCCTTTGTCTATAAAATGAATGTTTGGAACAGATTAGATTGTCCCAGATTTACACAGGTAGGAATGAAAATATCTTGCCTGAGATTTTCAGATGACTGCAGTGACTTTGTGTTTTCTGATCAGCCTGACAGAGAGTGACAGGTGCAGTGGAGAGGAGGCAAATTTTACACTGAGATGTCACTACGCCAGTCAACAAAACTCATAAGAGCAAAACAATGGGAAAGAGTTTGGGGAGGGGAAGAAAGGGTAAGTCATCTCTTCAGTCTGTGTAGAGACTTTTATTATTGTGCTATTCAAGATAAGCTAAAAGATATTCAATTCTACTCTCTTTCCACCTTAAGAAAAAATTGCTTTGGCTCTGTCAGCGTGGAAATTCCTGCTGCTTTTGCTCAGTGTCAGCTCTGGTGGCACTGGGCACTCCAGGTTTCTCACCTCCTGTCTGTCCCACTGTACATACTGGCTGTCTGGATCCTTGATTTTCTGTCAAGACCCAAAGAGAAATCTGCACAGGTAACCTTGGTGATACAGAGATGTTGGTGATAGCAGATGAGCCTCCTGCTATTGTGGCCCCACTACAGAAAAAGCTGATCAGTGGAAGAACAGGACCTGGTGGCAGAAGCATAATAACCTTTGCCTGCTGGAATGGGCTTCCGAGTGCTGGGGAATTTTTTCACTGCAGCCTTTGAATGCCACCTCTGTCTAGCTGTGCCAGCCTTGCTCCCTCCTGGGGCACAATTTTGTCGGCAGAAGTGCTTTGGCCCATACAGTCTTGCTGTTTCCCTAAGGAGAGCACAGCTCTCTGGCCAAAAGTATTTTCTGGCCAGCGTGATCACATTTACATGAAGACTTCTGCCAGCTTTGCTATATTGATCAGGGGTGGAGAGCAGGCTGAGGGTAAATGACACTCTTAGAGATAGAGCTTTGCCAAAAAAACTTTTAGCATGTCTTAGCCTTAGTTCTGGTGCTACATCTCTGGTTATTTTTAATTTGTCTTTGCAATAGACAGACCCATACCTTTCTCCTGAATAATGTGAAATTTGCCAAGTTCACGGTGCACATTTTAATTAACTCAGTGTTTGCTCAAAAGAAAGTGATATGGCTGCACTTTCATTTGATAATTCAAGTAATACTCACTGGGTGTTCACTCCTGACCTGCAAGCCCTCATATTTAAAACAAGCTGGGGGATGTAGAGTGGGAAGAAAGGCATTTATTTGGCAAGGAAACTGCTGCCCTCAGGCTATTAATGCATCTTAATCCCAAACAGAAAATGAAATTGCTTTGGGCAGGTGCCAAGCGATACAATGACTTCCCTCTGATTTCAAGGGAGTTCTTCTTCAACTGCCTTTCCTGTATGAAGTATGAGGCATACTCCTAGGGCTTCATTCTGGTCTCACTTTATATCCATTTTATACCCCTAGCAAGGTGGTATACAACCAGCAGATTTCCCCCTGATTAAGAAAAGAAAAGCAGATCTCATTTGTGCTGTTATTTATCATTCGTGTAATGGCTGTACTTAGTGTTGCTGACACTGGACTTCATGACTGCAGAGCCAGAGGGCACTTTCTCTTTTTATTTCCTTATTGTGCTTTTAAGCATAATTGTCTCTAAACTGCATCATTTGCTGGTCTGCCGATAGTGTTGCTCAGAAAGAAAACTATCTGAACTTCACCCTCCCAGGCAGAAGGCCTGTGATAGCCGCCGGGTTGCTCAAAGAAGCTAAATAGCATCCCCTTGTTGCTGATTGATCTCAGGCTGCCATACATGGTCCCATTTAGCTACCCTAATGCTGCAGGGCTGACAACGGCTCTTCCACTTCTGCTTCCCCGGGAGCTTCTGGCCTCTTTTTATCCCCCAATGTGGACCTGGCATGAAAGGCTGTGAAGTGAAACAGCTCACTTACTAGGCTGGAAATTAACCCTGGAAAATGTCTGTGAGGTGACTGTGCTGGTCCAAGTGGCTGCTCTGCTGTGCAATGATGGGGAGATATGCAGGAGCAGGATGGCTTGGGCTGCTGGCAACCCACGATTAACATCCTCCAAATAGTAGTTGGTAAGATGTTGGCTCCCTCCTTGATGTGGGTAGAAATCTGCGTGCCACACAGGAGGAGAGCAGGAGGTGAGAGGAAGGAACAGAGAAAGGAGCAGCATAGATGCAAGGGGCATTTCTAGGAAGACAGCAAAAGAAATGAGCTGGAGTTTAATACTCTGTGGGCAGTGAGGACTAGGTGAGGAACTCAGGACAAACAGGCAGGAGACAAAGTGATTGAAGGGACTGGAAGAGAGCACAAATGCTGGGGTCCAGTAGGGGAAAAGTGCCAAAGAAGGCATCCAGAGCATAATGAAATGTGGTGTGGTAGGGAATGGATGCTACTGCTTACAGACCTGATCCTGGCCTTTGACTTCCTGAGTCCCCTTCTCAGCTGCCTCTGCTCCTCCATGCCATAGAGTGCATAAGGCTGGAAGAGAGAAGAAAGATGGTTGCTCCTAAGGATGCAAAACGAGGGATGTCTGCAGGGACAGAGGGTGAGAGAAGGGTCCTAAGTGAGCAGAGTGCAACCAGGGATCTGGAGCGGAACAGTGCACATATGGAAGCTCTCCAAATGAAAATATTTCTTAAACACAAATTATGCAGGGGAAAAAAACAACCTGTGCAGGATGAGCATGGTGGTGAGTGGATAGCTGAGGCTGTAAGGCAAGCTCTGCTTTGAGAGACAGAAATGGTGTGCTGAAGGAGGTCTTAAGAGGGTCAAACTAGAAAGAAGCACAAAGAAAATTAGTGAGGAAGAGCCATTTAGCACTTGAACAAAATGGGCTCAGAGAGCACAGGCATCTAGAAGAATGTAGGGTGGTGGTAACTCATAAAGCAGAACGAAGGAGAGCAGAGTGCCACAGGCATTGCTGAGAGAGGAGGGAGGAAGCAGAAGGCCTAAGCTACATCTATAAATTAAAGTGAATCATGAATCAGAGGTGCCTCAGCAATACATTGGTGTGATGCACTACACTGAGCAAAGCAACAAGCAGACCTAGCTCTTGCGAATCCAGGTGAGGGCTTGTCTTTTGAGCAGATGAAAAGGCACCTGACCCTGCCCACACATGTGGCTGCAGAGCACCTCTGAGGACAGCAATTCAGCAGCAGTGACAATGCATCCCTTCTGGCATGGCACAAAGCAGAAGAAAAGCAGTGAGGCACCTCTAATTCTGGTAACAGGTCAGGACGTTGCATCTTCTAATGGGGGCATAGGCCAGCCACCACCCTGGGATGGAGAAAGGAGAAACACAGCCTGAACTACTCTGTGAACATGACAGTGACACTGGCAGGATGCAGATGTATGTGCTTGGCACAGCAGGGGAATGCACCGTTTCATGCAGGTGTACATCAGCATGTCGGTATCTCTGCTTCTGTGCTATAGAAATGCCACCAAAACCACTTATGGGACTAAACACTTCAGTCCCTGAAACCTGATAAAAAGTCTTAAAGTCTGCCTCATAGTAGTGAAAATCAAATGTTTCCCTGGAATTTGAAGGCATGAAATGCAGTGACAAACACACAACTCATGACAATTTGTCTGGGTCCACTCTCTCCCTTCTGGAGCTGGACGAAGCTTTTGTGGAGGAAGACCTGCGCAGCTCTGCTGAGACGCTTTCATGAGGGGTCCTCCCTCCTTAGCCCAGGAACTGCTTGTAAATCATCACTCTCTCACACTTGGCCCCAACCTGAGCTGTGCCACAGCTGTGCTCACGCCAAGCTGGTACCCTGTCAATCATAGAATCATAGAATGGGTGGGGTTGGAAAGAACCTTAAAGGTGACCTAGTTCCAACCCCCTGCCGTGGGCAAGGACACCTCCTTCTAGACTAGGTTGCTCAATCTTAAAATCATAGTGCCATTTTGGTTGGAAAAGACCTTTAATGATTGTTGAGTCCAACCGTTCTCTAACTCTACCAAGTTTGGAGAGGCCTGACCCTGCTTTGGCATCTCAACTCCCCAGATGAACCTCAGGTTTGCCTCATCACTTTTGACATTGCTGCTGCCTGCTGTCGTTTCATTGTGGCTGCAAGACTGGGGCAGGGGCACTTGTCAAACAACAGAGCTCTGCTGCAATCAGGGATGATGGATGATTTCTCCTTTGCTGCAGGGAAATTGATTTGGCAGGAATCATTGAGGATGACATAGCAGGTTCCCTTGAGATTTCCTTTCCAACACAACACTGACCTGCAAGAGACCACAGGCTGCCTAAAATGCACAATGACACTCACCACCAGCAGAACTCAGAAATGACTGGGGAGCCAAGCCAAGGACTGAAACAATTTTGCACAATAATCACAGAAAAGAGAAAAACATCAGTATAGTCTGTGGCTGCATAGACTATTGAGACACAAAGCAAGCAATACAAAAAACTACTCTACACTTCTATCTGCTCTCTACAGCAAGTCTTCCTGATAACAAGTGATTGGACAAGAGGAAATAGCCTCAAGTTGCACACTGGGAGAGGTTTAGAGTGGATATTAGAAGATACTTCTTCACTGAAAGGGGTCTTAAACACTGGAAGAAGCTTCCCAGGGAGGTGATTGAATCTCCATCTCTGGAGGTGCTTCAAAGGTGAAGAGATGTCATGCTAAGGGAAATGGTTTAGAATCAGCCTTGGTAGAGCTAGATAATGGTTGAACTCAAGAATGTTTTCCAACCAAAATGATGCTATGATTCAAACTATAATCCATGTACTAAATGCTCCATCTTGGCATGAGCAGTTCAGGCCGAGCCAAGAAAGCAGAAAGATAATAACTTTAAGATCACAGCATTTCAAGTGGCTGCCTCTTAAAATACTGCCTATCCCGGAGATAAGCCCCAAAAGATTTGTGAAATAATATTGAACTGGTAAAAGCAGGAATCACTTTTGATGACATTCCTATGCATGACAGATCCAAAGAAAAACATCACCAAAAAAATCCCCCAAACCCTCTGATAACATTACCTACAAGCATCAGAGAGTGCAGCCTAAAATCGAGTCACAGCAAAATGCTAATCCACACAGGGGAACTGAATTATTTTGTCCATGGTGCAGAAAGAGGAGGCATCAGATTTGATTCAAAGTGAAGAAAGCAGCTAATGAACAGCAACTTCCCTCAGAAGTCTGCAACCGCACTAGGAATATTGACAGACCTATCAAGATTTATACCATGAGCAGCATAAGTGCACAGCTTGGGAGCTGGGGTATAAATGAGGAAGACTAAGAAGGAAACGTTGAACAAGGCCTTGAAAGCAGTCACTCTGATGTCAGGCTATATCAGCAATAGTAAGGAAAATACCATATCAGACAGTTAGAGCAATAGGAAGGCGCTCTGATAGCACATGGATGAGCTGAAACCAATGCCGCAAAACTGTATTACTAGAAAAGCACTTGTCTGCTGTAGTCAGGGTATCAAAGAGTTTTTTCTGGCACATGCTGGACCACAGGCTAACATGGCATGCTATTCACAGTCCCCTAGGAGGTGTTCTTCACAAGCCTCATGCTCCTGTGCCACAAGGTCATTAGCAGGTAATTCTAAAACTAGAAAAACTCCAGCTGAATTGGAGGATATAATCAGGGGGAAACCGAGTTATTTT
The DNA here is from genome assembly GCA_013399775.1 of Semnornis frantzii. NCBI lineage: Eukaryota > Metazoa > Chordata > Aves > Piciformes > Ramphastidae > Semnornis > Semnornis frantzii. The sequence goes on from VWYK01099143.1 coordinate 14,024, forward strand.
AGCATACCTTCTTTCCTGAAATTCCTTACAGAATATGCACAAAGAAAGGAAGAATAATTTGAGGAAGGAATCCATAGTGATAGTCCAGCACTTCCACAGTGTCCACAAATACGTTATCAGAAATAGCAAGCAAAGAATGGTGTGGGATGTGCTGGACTTTAAAAAAGAAGCAAGAAGAGCAGTGTGACCTGCGTAAGAATAACAAGCTCTCTTAGCTATCACAGACTTTTGAAATGAGAAAAATGTCTGCAGAGAAAAGACTAAGGCTGAAAGGTAAAAAGAAACAGTGATGCCTAGCAAAATGGATACAGAGGACCTGGCAAAATGGGGGGGGAAAAATGAGTAAAGGGCATTTTGCTATAGCATTTTATAAAAAGAAAGTAAAAGAAAACATTTTTTTTTAAAATGGTGTGAAAGCAGAGAGAGAAGGAAATAGCAGGCATCGTTGTTCAAACAGAAACAGTACTGCAAGAGATGAATCATGGTTTGTGCTATTGGCAGCAGCTGACAATTGATGCACTCAGGAGAAGAGATATCACAGCCTGCTTGCCGTGAGTTATCGTTAGAAGGTAGGTTTTGTTTAGCTCTGTCATTAGCTAACAAATTTTCCAGCACTGTGTCAAATCCTACTAAGGCAATATTAACTCATTATCAGTGATGCCTGCAATACTTCAGATGGAGACAGTGGGGTGAAATGGTTCAGGAGAAGTCCCTGGGATGTCAAGTACTGTCTGTGTGATTAATGCACTATGTAGGGGGGCTGCAAGTAGCTGGGAACCAGCTACCAATGGAGACACGCACAGAGTTGTTGTACTCTTTAATACTTGCTGTCATCTACAGTTCCTGAGTTGGCCTTAGAAATACTGACAGCAGCAGGGAGGACATTCACACCATAAAGTATATGCTCACAACATACACAGTAGAGCTGAAATGCAATAGCAAAGCCTTCCTCTTCCATCGACTGTCTCCTCCAGCTGCCTCTTATTTGAATCAAATGGCAGCATATGTCATGCTCTGAGCTTTTTTCCCATTTGTAGATGGGATGTAAAGATGAGGAGGCAAATTTTAAGAAAGACTCAGCAAGTGATATGAGATCCCCTTTCCTCTTCTTTGTGGAGGAATTCGTCTCCTGCATATGTGTGCAGGAGATGAACTGAGCTGTGGGGCGGGAGAGAGACTGAAAATGCTGATTTGCTGCCAATGCTGACAGATCTTTGCTGAGGGCAATTACGGCTGAGACAGTGCAAGACTTTGGATGTTTGATATGGTATCGAAAGTGTTAGAGGCTGACTTCTGAAGTTTAGGAACGTAGTTTAGTGGCTCTTGGCAGTGCTAGGTTTATGGGTGGGCTCAATGATCTTTTGCCAACCTAAATGATTTAATAATTCTAATAAATTTTACATTCTTTAATTCAGAGAAGAAACCTGTGCTTTCAGCTCTCAAAATGGGAAATGTGGTGCAGCTAGAACCAAAGATTAAAAGACAAAAGAAAAACTTCACCAACACTTCTGTTTCTCTCGAAGCACAACATGAACCCCCAATATTTCCTGCACCTCCACGAGGGGACAAGATAGTTCTGGAGCAAGAAAGGGTTTTCATCTGCAGCAGGTGTCAGGAGAAAGAGGTAAGGGCTTTGTCTTCCCTTTGAACACCAAATGGTCAAATGGCATTTTGCGTGGTCCCAGCTTCAGTCTAAGTTTTGCCCCATCTCAAACGAAACACAACAATTTTGCAAGGGGAAGGAGATGGCCAGCAAGGCTGTGCAATCTCAGTCTTCATTCTGAGCATGTTGGGGAAAGAAATCCTATTTTAAAGGTGAGTTAACCAACATCACATCCAATATGCATTTGGAAAAGAGAAGTCAGTCCTGGCCCATTCCGAAGTGCCAGACTCACCAAACATATCAGTGCCTCACTGGGATTTTGGTGTTTTTAAATGCCTGTATTTTGAGCATTTCAGGACACTGAGTAGCGTGCTTAGATCTCTGCTGGGCAAAAGTCATTGGGTGATAGAGGAACTTCTACAGTTTAGCCCCAGATATGGGCTAAACGTAGACACCACCGGTAACCTCCACTTCTCTGAGTTTGATATCTGTCCACTTTTCCTCCTGTAGATGAGGAAGTTAAATATTGTTGGTGCCATTATTTACCACCTGAGGAATGCTACCCATAACCACCTTCCTTTTAAACTTTGGAATGTTGACATTTACACTCCAGGCCTGCCTATTTTCACTCACTTTGCAGTTCAATCATAAAGTCCATATCACACTATGTTGGCCACAAGGATACTGTGAGACAGTATTCTGGTAGTCCAGCATTTCGTTTTGGTGGGGGACAAATATGCATGCACCTAAACATCACCCATCAAAAAGATTTTGTGTATCTTGTTTGGCCACATATTCTCTGTTGGCACTATGTCAGCTATACCAAGGCTCTCTGAAAAGTGCTAGGACAGGACAGAGGGACAGAACTTGTACATAGCAATAAAACTGTCAGGGAGTGATGGCAAGTGGCCAGAACCACAAGCTGTGCTATGCCAGTCACAGATGGTAAATGGAAATTCCTGATGTTTTGTATTTCAGTTCAAAATCTGAACATATTTTCATGAGACCACCAAAAAAAAAAAA
>VWYK01099146.1:1640-28286 GCA_013399775.1 Semnornis frantzii
TACAGACTCACTCCTCATTACGATTTTTCTTTTTTTTCCTCCCCACCTCCCCCTTCCATTTCAAGAATTTGCTTCATCTTGGAAGCAGGTATCAAAGTTGCTCCCTGATAACGTAAAAGAAAGATAACTAGAAACTCCTCAGTGTCACTGTATCTGACAAGCTTCTGCAATGTATTTACCTCCATCTTTCACAACATTACTAACATTTGAGTGTGAAGAAAGTGCTACATCTGAGATTTTTTTTCATCCATATTATTCAAAAAAAAGATGCATTTGATTTTATGGTCTAATAAAGAAAATCTGCTTCTGTCTACTGGAAGTGGCTGTCCAAACCAATTAGTGAGAAATAAAATAAACACAACTTTTATTTTACTAGGATATGAGCAGGAAGTAAAATGAAGACACTGCCAAACCTATTCATGAATCTTTATAAAGCTCACCTTTTAGGACAGGCTTTAAAAAACCACAGCTCTGTGATAACACCTACAGAGTTATTTCACCAATTTTCCATTTAAATGTGCTTTTGACAATTTAATGATTGCATTCTTTCAAAAATAACAATGGCATTATATGACTGTCATGTAAATGTAACTCAGGATTGCTGTCGCTTCATAAAATGATGTCAGAAATCTGCTCACATCCCATGTCTTTGCAGAATTTACATCAACTGCAGCTCTCCTTTCATTCTTGAAAAATATTTTAACATTTACATTCATGTCCTCAGAGGAAAATTTTCAGTTCAGATGCAGGATTAACAAATTTCCATCCCTATGTTAACATTACGGAATTTTATGCAAAAGCAGTTCTCTTTTTACAGAGGACCACAGGCCTTTGGGATCAAAGAGTCTCTGGAGCATTGCATTGTTAGCACTCTGGTTGCAGAAAGCACCATAAAAAAACCCCCTGCTTTCACACTGTGCTTTCAAAAACACAGTATTACCCAATACAGTAAGTAATGAAGCTGAAATGATCAGCTACTGTTCTGAGCAATGTAACTGACTGCACACCATATTCCTGGTTCAGACCTGTGAAGTTCTTTTGAACCTTTATGAAGCCAATTTTGTGTTTGAAATATTTTCAGAACTTAACCTTCACCATTTTAGCAAGCTAGACACAACACACTCCCTGACTCCTGCCACGGAACAATGGGAGGGACTGGTGTGCACTGGCTAAGCACTCTCATTGAAAAAAACCAGAGGATGCTGCAATAATTGTCCTGAGAGGCTAGAAAGGAAACAAGACTCTATGCTGACAGCTTAGCTCAGCATGAACTCTCATTTTTCACACGGAGCTAATTAAAAACTGAAATTAGTTAAATATGGAAATGACACTTGCAAGCACTTTAGCTGAATTCTGGCAAAATCCCTCTAGAGTGCTGCGACACTACCTGCTGCTTCAAAACTCCCCAATTGAATTTCACAGTTAAAAGGCTGAGCAAAGGGAAAGTTATTACAGAGATTTCCAATTCAAAATGTGTCTGTAAAAGTCTAAATTAAATTTCATGGTAGCCCTTTCAGTAACTAGGGACATACTGTGCAGCCCAATGATATGGCGCTCAAATAACGTCCCTGCATGTATTCTCTGATTATCTCACCTTTAGGCACTGTGCTGGTGGTGCCAGAACTGTGGAGCTCACAAAGATGCAAGGTTCTACAATGCTACAAAGATAAGCTCTGTACTGTTACTGAAGTAGTTCTTTGGAAAGCACAGACGCATGGCACATAAAGGAAATACTCCTGCAGTTTAACTGCAGAAATCTCAGAATGTCAGAACCCAACTAGCAAAATATTTTATGCTTCAAGATTTTAATTTATATTTGTAAGTACTGAATAGATATGCAGAGAAGGGTCTATACTGCAATAAATTACATGGCCTATACATATATCAGTGCTTTACAGGCAAGGTAATAATAAAAAGCACTTCTGCATATTTAAATGGGCATAAAGAACCAAGGGACTGGATATGCATAAAAGGTATGATGACTGACAGTAGCTTTTTGACTGAAGCACCACGTGAGTTCCATTTCGGTGCATGTGACTCGCCTAGTATGCATAAAAGCAAGAGTATTTGCCCAAGGGCAAATATGATTTCTGAATGCAATTTAACAAAACCCGCCCATGGAGCAGATCATTTTGGATCCCTACCAAGGCGTGCAGGATAGCCAATCACTTTCAAAACAACTGGAGCGTTTTGATTTTATTGTTTTTCCTACATACCATCCCCTTACCCTTGAGGCAATCCCCTCCCACTGGCCTGCCGCCACTATTGCCCCAACAAATTTCTGTCTAGGAAAGCCAGCAAAAGATGGCATGTAGCATGAAAGCCACTGTTACTCCCAAGTCTGCTGGCAGGGGGTATTGCTGCACCCAGCCTGCCAAAACCTCTTCCCTGGCAGCTCTCTGTATAATCTGTACATCGCACCCAGGCTTTGCTAGTCCAGGGCCTTGAAATGTCTCAGCTTACCCAGCTGGAGGGGATATGCTGCAGCTGCACCATCAGACCCTCTTATTTTATTGAATTTTGAATATGTGGTTTCAAAGCAATCCAAATGAATTTGCCCAAGGCCTCAGATCAGTAAAACTCCTGATACCATCTGCAGCAGCCTTCCTAAATTTGAAGCATTTAAAAACAGGTGACAGGATAGGAGCTTTCAATGTAAGGACTGACACTCATGAAAAGCCTGCTAAACAAACTTGGTTATGCCTCAGTTTTGGCAAGGAATGAACTGTATGGCATGCAGCCCAGTTCTCACAATAGCACTGGTAATAAAGGGAAGTTCCATTTGAAATGATTTTTTAAATCATGCATATTTTTCCAGGTTAAAAAAGAAGCATTTATTTGATCACTGAGTTTCATCTATTTTAAAGCATTTTTATGAGTGGAGATAAAGAGCAGAGTACGATGAACACAAACTCTTAACAAAAAGGTGTATTAAGAAATACAACTAACATCTGGCAGGTTTAGGCTTCTTTCAAGTTCATGAAAGTCCAATGAGGTCATTAAAACATGGGCTGCCCTAAAGGAGGAAATCCAAAGGAATGATTATACCATCCTGCCCTTCAAGTAATGCTTTTAATAATGTCCACTGCTTAACCATATTTAGTAACTGTAAACATCCCAGATGAAGCTGAAGTCTGTGCATACACGGTATTGTTTAAATCCTGCAGGGACACAAAGACTAACAGCAGGACTACAGGAAACACGTATTAGATTTTGACCAAATTCCCTTGCTTAGAACTCTGTTTTTGCAAAACAGCAGAACTGTAAAGATGCAGAAAATGCAGGAAAAAAAATATATATGTTTGTGTATATATATATATATATATATATATATATATGTATATATATATATATATATATTTAATTAGACATACTTTGGTGCCCAGGGAGATGCGGAGTTACACTGAGCTGAGTCTCCTACAGAGACTTCACTTGCATCATAAGCCAGATCTGCTAGCCAGGAAAACACTAATGTTTGTCTACTTGTAATGCCATCCAATTCTTCTTCTAACAAGCACAGGCAAAGGATTAAATTCCCTATCTAGCAGTTGTCCACACCCTGGCTGATATACCAGAAGGCTGTGTAGCCATTCTGTGAGGCCTGGACAGAATGGAGAGCTGGGCAAAGGGTAACCTGATGAGGTTCAAAAAGACTAAGTGTAGAGTCCTGCACCTGGGGAGGAACAAAACCATGCACCTGTACAGATTAGAGGTTGAACTGCTGACCAGCACGACCACCAGCAGTAACAGCTGGAAAGGAACAATAGAGACAGGGATGGTGATGGGCTGTGCTTTTCCTTCCCCCAGGACAGAGACACACTTCTTGGTAAAAAATTGCACCTTCTATATACTCTCTCGCTCTATATATACACACACACACACTTTCTCTATATATATGTATATAGTATAGTATAATATATATAAATTTTATTATGCATTTTTATTGTATATTGGAGCTATTGCAGAGTTTTGTGTTTCTGACTTCCTTGGATGCTACCCAGGATTCATTAACCTGAGATCATCTTGCAGTTAGTGCATTTATCATTGGCAATCCCCAAACTGTTGGATCTGCCACTGAAATAAATGAAACGATTTGATTGTTTTAACTTTTTGAACTTGTGTCAGTGCAAGTCCTTATTGGGGCACTGGAAAAGAGAGACAAATGTTAGTTTTGCCAAATGGTTCCAGTAAGAGCAAGCAGAAATCAGGATTTCACTGATAATGTCGACAGCTCAGATACAGCTTGGTGAGAGAGCTAGAAGGCAGAAATGGAGAGTCTGGGGAAGGGTATCATTGGATACAACTGAGGAGCTTACTCTGATTAGCAATCACAAACCTTATGTCTTTTAAAAGATTCCTAAAGAAAAAATAATTTGCTATAAAGAATGACATATATTCCAATCAAGGTCGTAATCCAGATCTGTGATGAACATTCTCTCTTTAACATGGTTTATGCTATACTCAGCACATGATGCAAATCTGGATGAGCACCACTGGGATCAAACCTAAGACATGCTTATAGGGGGGACATCCGTGCAGACAACTGCTTTTGTCACTAATGCTTCTGGGAAAGTATTTACTCAAGGAGAAAATGAATAGTGGTTTAAAGGTGACAAATTAAAACTGAAGATTTTCATCTTCAGGCACTTAAAGGTATGTAATCATTCTTTTGTTCTTTTTCCCTTCTCTTGCACTCAGAAATATCTGATAAAGTATGAAAACTTGAATCAAGTTAAAAACCTGAGCTTGCAGGCTCCCTTGGGGGAGGAAGAAGAGAGGAGTGAGCAAAGGGCACTGACAGACAGAAATCCATTATTTATTCTTTCCATAACCAATATAGCATAGCAGCGTGAGCCAGGGAATTACATCCACCAAGCACACATGCTACAGTCATCTTTGCCCTTGGAGGAACTATTTCAGTACTTGGAAGATGCATCAAGCACAATCCAGCAATGTTATCCTCGCAACAGAAACCTGCCTCCATGTGCAGAAAGCAACGGAGCGGAGATTACTCCCAAAGCTGAGGCCAATAAAGGGCTACTGGTTCCAGGAGACTGGCAAGCCAGGTACCTCTGGAGAGTTTACAAGCTGGTTCTTTGAGCCATAGGCAAGAAGGAGAGTATAAGATCATTCAGCTTCATGGTGAACTGCTGCCTCATACTGATGCTCTTTGTAAACAGAGCCTAAAAGCATCCCAAAAGAGGCAGAAAGAGTCACTTTCTGACTTTGCCAAATACAAGGGGTCCTCGGTGGGAGCTACACAGGCCATAAACTGCTTCTGGTGTTCCAGATAGTCTAAGTTAGTAAATGAAATTTTCAAATGGCAAAAGTTTAGCCAAGGTCATTTGCAAAAGCAAGCCTCAAGTTCAATTATATTTTACCAGTAAGTGACACAATTACATAAAAAAAACCCCAAACAATCTACAATACAGTTTTTAAAACTCAACAGTCTTTCCCCCTTGGTTATCAATGTTTAAATACAGGACAAGAAAAAAGTGTGATTTTGAGAAAATTCTGAACATATAAATGTATCAAATCAGTTCTACTGCGCAGAATAAGAAAATGTTTTTGGTTGGTGGCCTTTTTTTTTTTTTTAAATAGTGTGATTTGATGTAATTTACCTTATGATTTTTCTTAAGTTAGAGTGAATGCTGAACAGAAAATGGCACATACATCAAGATACAGAGCCATATTCATCCCTGCATCTTCTTCATGCCCCATTGGTGTAAGCCAATTATTTTCAATGTAGCTGTATCCATGTGAAAAAGGAATAATGCAATCATGAATCAAGTCCATACTGCTTTTTGTGACAATTCCACTTCAGCAAAGCCTCAGATAAAACCTACTGAACCATAGACCACAGAAATATTTTATCAAATGTATTCAATAAAGTGTATTAAATAAACTTTGCTTTTCTACCTGTATCTTAGCAACCCTTAAAATATCAGAACACTGAGAGCAAGTAGCCAGAAGTCTTACCTACAAATGCATACTTCACTATTGAGAATAGCTCTGCCAGCACTGACAGCCATGATCAAGGGAAAAAAAATGCAGAACTGGACCATACCACAAACATCTCACCTGTATCTACACCCAGTCCTTAAAAGTGTCTCTTAATTAGTGGCCTGATTTTCGAGGCTACTCACTCTATCACATAAATTCAATGGCAAGGGTATTCAGGTTTCACTACAGGAGATATAAAAATAGAAGTATCTCTAAATAGCTGAAGTGTTCCATGGCCACTTGTTCATGTTTTATGGTTTCCACCGATTTCAGTAGCATCCCCAATGTCAGCTAGAGGGAAGAATGTGCACTGGCATCCTGAAGACTGAACTGGCAAGTTCAATTCTAAAGCATAATATTGCTGCTTGTCCTGCCCTTTTATCTAAAAGACAAAATTGATCACTACTGAAATATTGCCCTGCCACAAGCATGGCAAAGGACAACTACCTGTAGCAGGGACACAAAACTGGCTTGTGTGTGCCTGCCAGGGAGCTGCTGTGACAGAGATAAGCAGTCGTGGACCCAGTCCCTGGGACTGACCCCACCACAGGCACAGGCTCTGGTGGTCACTCTTCTTGGACATCTTCCATCTGCTAACCATGGCATGCTGCTTTAGCTTAGTTTACCTTAAAATTTCCCTGTGGATGGCTGTGCTGTGCATTCGTGTCCTTGCCCAATGAGAGCAAAGAGACGTGCTTTTCCCTTCAGAGTCTGCTTTGTAAGGCAATCACTAAATTACGTGCTACTTCATTCACAATTTTTTGCCTCTGTCTGATGTAAGACACCTGCTGTGGTGATAGCTGACAAAAATATATGGAACCTGAGGAGAGGATGAGAAAAAGACAGGAAGCAGGAAGACTCTGACTGTCTCTGCACACATGAACTACTAACAGAAATCCTCAGGCAGTGGCATACGAAAGCTGTAGATTGAAGCTATTGTACTTTCTAGTAGAACAACACACGGCATACCACTGCTGTCACACCAGAGTATAAGCTCTTAAAGAGCAATCTTTAAAGCAGTAAAATAAGACATACCTGACTGTTTCAATTCATACACGTCAACAAGAAAACTTGCACTTCTCTAAACTGGTTACACAGGGAAATCGAAGAATAAAAAGCTATCCAAGAAACACACCAAAATTCTACAGAATCAAACTTAATCAAGAACAATAAATCCAGTTTTATTAATCTATCATTGAACAACAAGTGATTTAAGGCAGCTTTGCAACATCTCTGCTAATTAATCTCTATAACATCATTTGGATGAAATCACAAACTTAACTGTCAAGATTAAAATATTCCTTGTCTTCTCCACAAAAGAACTATTAAAAATGTTAAAAGCAATTTGTGACTGTTGTCAAACAGTTGTCAACATTCCAAACAAATGAGTATTGCAAACATTCACACCTTTCTATATTTTATCTTTCTTTTGCAAGGCCTTATATATTTTTTTTTTTTTTTTGGGTAATAACTTATAACTTACAAATTACTTTCCTTGGAATCAAACTCGATTCCTGCAGACTCTTAAATGAGAAAACAAATTATCACCACTAACAGTAACACAAACAAAAGAGAACTACTCCTACAAGTAACAGCACTGAAAGGAGGAGTTTCTAGTATCAGCATTAGAAGATGGATGACTAAACCAAAGGTGGGAAAAGAAAGATTACTGTGCAAGCAGAGTAATATTAAAAGCTTCACTAGAGGGTTGGGATCTGTTCCCTCCAAAAGAAAATCAGCCAGAAAGCAGAAATAACAACGCTGCTCTTTTGCCTTTAGTACAGCTCTTTTTCATCCCATTGCATGGGAAATAGAAAACTTATCTTCTTCTGTTCAGAACAAAGCACAAGCGTAAAGTATTTAATTATTGTTGCTACAGCTTCCACCACATCAGACTGTACTGTAACTCATTTTGTTTTTTAACGTGAACATACTGCTAATAAAAACCTTCAGACTGATATCCCCAGAACCCAGTATTTGCCATTTATTCTCAAAACAGGAGAAGCACTGAAAGATTCCCCAAATGGTCCAGCTTCACTCCGCCTCTGAAGAAATTGCTTCATCATTCTTGTCTATTGTGGAAAAATAATATAGCTCAGATAAAATAAAGGTAAACACTGACTTAACACTGAGTGTGAGCAATGGCTGTCATACCTGAGATCCTGCCAACAGCCAGTGCATTCGCATAATGCCACGGGGCTTGGTTCCCCTCAATAGAGCCTTCCCAGAGCTGGGCAGTGCTGATTTCTCTTGTCCCTCTGCTCAGCTTACAGGAGAGGAAAAAAGATGCAGAAATACCTGCACTCCCCGCAAAAGCAGCATTTCGGCAGCAAACAGCCTGAAAAGCAACACTTTGCCTCCCAGGGACAGTAATTTGGTGTCTAAAACTAAACGACAGATAGATAAGATTGTGCTGGAAAAGCACATCCTGTATCCTAAAAGACCAGAGTAAACTTTTATTGACTTCAGTAGCATCCAAGGCTACAGCTCTGTCTTTCACAAACCTACCTGGAAAAATCCAACTAGGTGGGGAACAAATGGTTAGGTGGGGCATGGCAGTGAAAAAACCTCAGACAGACAGATCTCCAATGTTCAGCTGACCCTTACACTAAGTTTTAGAAGAATATCAGAACAAGCAAAATGTTAGTTACAAAGGTATTGAGATGTTAGCTAAAGTCAATCATTTTGCCTGTCGTAATGGAAAACATTTTTACAACATTGCTTCAAATGTGATTCCTATATTCACATAATGGTTTGGGTTGGAAGGGACTAAGTGAGGGTTGGTCTCTTCTCCCAGGCAACCAGCGACAGAATAAAAGCACAAGGTCTTAAGCTGTGTAAGGGGAAGTTTAGGCTGCACATTAGGAAAAAAACCTTCACAGAAAGAGTTAATTGGAATGGGCTGCCCGGGAAGGTGGGATTCACTGTCCCTGGAAGTGTTTAAAAAAAGACTGGATGTGGCACTTAGTGCCATGGTTTAGTTGATTAGATGGTATTACGTAATAGGTTGGACTTGATGATACCAAAGGTCTTTTCCAACTTGGTAAATTCTGTGGACTTTAAAGGTCATCTAGTTCCCCCCCCCCTGCCACGGGCAGGGACACCTTCCACTAGACCAGGTTGCTGAAGGCCTCATCCAACCTGGCCTTGAACAGTTCCCGAATGGGGGCATCCACAACTTCCCTGGGCAATCTGTTTCAGTGTCTCACCACTCTCACTGTAAAGATGTGATGAAAATTGATGTAAACACCTAAGATTCTTTGTAAAGTTATTCTCATGTTATCATTCCAAAACTTGGTGAAAAAGATGCTTCATTACCAGAAGACACAAACATTCATTCACACAGATGGATCTCTCCTCCTGAACTATCTGAAAATAGGCATGAACTCTCTGTCATAATAGGCATCAACCATCTATCAGACTTTACCGCCTTGTCCTATGATGTCCTTCTGAAACCTAATGCTCTTCATTAGATCTCGTTATTTCACTAGTTTAAAACACCAGAATATAAAGCCTGATGCTACTCAACACAGATACTCAAAACCAGCAGATTTAAGATTAATTTTTTACAGTAATGCAAAATATATACATAACTGAAACTCAATTCAGTTGTCTGGAATGCAGGAATAATAACATTTATTTTCCCCCACAGTAAAGCACTTATAAGCTAAATCAGCATTAACTATTATTAATCACAATTCTTCAAAACAGTGAATCCCAGATTTAATTTCAAGTATTATTTTTAAATAAGTAATTTCATTGAGCAGAAAATAAAACTTTTGCCTTTCTTTCTGATCCCTCCAAGTATCATTATTTACTAGAAACTAATTTAGCCTACTTACAGAAAAATCAAGCCCTCTTTTTTGGCTCCTCTCTGCTAGAATTAATCAGAAGCAGCATGATTCCCTGTTTAATTTCAATCACAGCAGCTATTGCTTTACAAATAAATAAAACTTACAAATTTTTTATTGCTGGCTTTTTTTTTTTTTTCCAAAGGATAATAATATTTACAATATTGACTTACATGCCAAGGGTTTTTTTTTTTCTGTGTGGTTTGTGGGTTTTTTGTTTGTTTGTTTTTTTAATTATGAGAGCCTCATCTAAAATGTGTTTTCCCTTAATAAAACCAAAGTGCACAGATGAAACTGTATTTTCTTGAAAGGCACCTGCAATAACTGGGTCATCTTGAAGATGGCCAGATATCAAGAATCAAAATGCCCATATGCAAGTACCATTTGGAGAGGGGGAGGTTACAATTAAAAGACATCTATCAACTCTATCTTCAACCACAGAGGCAAGTGTTACAAGGTAGTACATGGAATTCCTTTTGTAGTCCTGGGACTTGATTTCAGTTGAAGTTGAAAAAGCTAGTTATCAATTTTCTAGCTAGATTTACTAAGAAGATAGCAGAACTCAGCCCCATCTGTTAGTCCTTGGCTAGGACACTAGTGCTATTTGTTTTCCTAGCATGGCATCCCAGCTCATTTCTGACTTGCAAACTCATACAACAGATTGATGGTGCCAGAGAGACACTGTGAAGTGGTGCCTGTGCCACTGCCAAGGGCAGGGAAGAAACGGATGGCCAAATCCAGATGATCTTACATTAAGAGAGGAAGAAGTGAAAAATCTGTGCTGTCCTTGTCTCCCACCATGCTCACAGGAGACTGCATCTAACCTTCACCCCATGAAACAGAGAGAAAACTTGGCTTTAAAGCTTTAGAGATGCCTAAGAATACTTTCAACTCCAGTTTTGCCCAGCTATGGGCTGGTTTTAAATCCATCCTGTCAAAAATGAGAGTTAGGAGGATTTTCCCTAACTTTGTAACTGGGATAATGTACTTTGTCCTAAACGGTTTCTGCATAAAGATTTTTCTCTAGTGGCCTCTTTCACAAAAACGTACACAAGGAATGGCAGTTTTCTGCAAACCCAACTGATCTGTATGTAAATCTGTTGGAGGAATCTACATTTTGTGTTCGGTTCTTTTTTTCTATGCTGTGCTGAAAGCAATACAAAACTCTACACTGAGATTTCAGCCAGCCCTCTAGCATCCATAGGTCTAAGTTGTATTTCCCATTATAATACTATAACTTTATAATTCATTACCAGCACATATTTGGGGCCAATATGTACTAGGCAATTCCAGAAGATTAAACACTTCAGGATACCAGGAGTTTCACCAAAGGAAATAGAAGTATTTCCAGTCACTGTCCCAGCTATTTCTGTGAACTTCTCTCCTGCTCAGAACAGCCTAAACAAACTATGGCTCACTTGCCCATTCCTGACTTCACTTGCATGTACCAGTCCTGTGCCACTCAGCTCAAGAAGGACCTCAGGAAACTGCTTGAAAGAGTCCACTGCAGGGCAATAAAGATGCTGAAGGGAGTGGAACATCTCCCACATGAAGAAAGGCTGAGGGATCTGGGTCTTTCTTTGCTTTGCGAGAAAAACAAAAGGTTTTTTGTGTCCAAAAAGATTTGGGGTGACACAGTAACTCTAAGAAAACTTGAAAATTTTGGATAAAAGTATCCACGGAAACACTTCCTGGTGGTCTGCTGTGTTCAGTAATTTACTCGTCTGTCAAACCCTCAAATAGTAAATTTGGGAAATCACTTTGTACAACTATAAAATAAGATATGATTCCAGAGTTGTAACTATGCCAAAGAAAAAAGCAAAGTATGCAGTACATGCAACCATTATGTCTTTTGCAAACTGCTCTGGGATTGCCACAGTATAAAAGTTGTACCACACAGCAGAAGATGTTAATAGAGAGCATTTAAAACAAAATTTGCTGTATGTAAGGGATAGCTGACAGTTGAAAAAAAAAAAAAAAATGTAGGAGTCAAGAGAACTAGATTTCCTAGGCTTTGTGCTCTGACCTCTGTGACGGTGACAGAACACTGGAACAGGCTGCCCAGAGGAGTTGTGGAGTCTCCCTCTCTGGAGATATTCAACACCTGCCTAGATGCATTCCTGTGTGATCTGGTATAGGTGATCTTCCTCTGGCAGGGGAGTTGGACTGGCTGAGCTTTTGAGGTTCCTTCCACCCTCTGACATTCTGTGACCTTTGGTTTGGACATTTCTAGTAGGAAAAGCTGAGATCTGTGCTCCAGATGAGACTCCATCCTCAGAAGATAAAAAATAGGATGGACCTCAGGAAGCAGGGCCAAGGCCATGTGCTGACAATCCCTGGCAATGAGCGAGCGAATGCTGGTGCCAAGTACAGGGCTTTGCATCCTCCACGTGCACTGACAGTCCAAGGTCCTGTCGACAGAGCTGCCAGTGCTTGCCAGGCAGGACCTGTAGCATAATTCATCACCTGCAGTTCACGTTTTTCAAGGGCCCCAGACAAAGAAGAAAAAGTGACAGAATAAGCCCAGGGACTGCACGGGTTGTTCTAGTGAGCTTGCACCTGTCCAGTGACCCGAACCGCTCCATTGTGCTGTCCCGGGGAATACTCATCACCAAAACTCTTCTATGAAGACAGGCTGAGAAAAAAAATGGGGGATGTTCAGCCTGGAGAAGAAAAGGCTCTGGAGAGAACTCATAACTGCATTTCAGTATCTGAAGGGGACCTGAAGGAAGGCTGGGGAGGGACTGTTTAGTAGGGGTTGCAGTGATAAGATGAGGGGCAATAGTTTGAAACTTGAGCAGGGGAGATTCAGGTTGGACATCAGGAAGACCACCTCACTTTGACGAGTGGTAAAATACTGGAACAGGTTGCCCAGGGACATGGTTGAGGCCCAGTCCTTGGAGTCATTCAAGATCAGACTTAGTGTGGCCCTGAGCAGCCTGATGAAGCTGGAGTCATCCCTGATGAATGCAGGGGGGTTGGACAAGATGACCTTCCAACTCAAGACAATCTGTGAATCTGTACTTCAGACTCAGGTCAAAATACAAGTTGGGATGGGGATAGGTTTGAAACTGGTATCTAAGAATTCCAAAACAGTGAATTCCACACTAAATATCTGTTCCTCTAATATGGAAACTACAGTCTTTCAATTTGTCTGTCATGTGCTTGTATTCCAGAAGTTTGAAAGCAATGTTAGGCAAATTGCCCTGTGTTTAAAAGTCTTTTTCTGTTCTAGCTGTTTACAGTTTTCTAGTGGTAAATGCAGGGAGAAAGATGAGAGATTTATGAATACTCTCTTTAAAAAGTCAAACAATATATTAAACCCATAGTTCACAGCATGGTGAAATGGAGTTAAGCAGATGGTTTTCACAGTGATTTTTATAAAAGGAACATATATAGATTTTTTACAGGAAAAAAAAGAAAAGAAAAAAGAATCAGAAGATGAAGACAACCGTGTGCATTTCCTATCATCAAAGCTTTTTTTTTTTTTGGGTCCTAAAGCAGGAGACGAAGTGCACTCTGTTCAAGATCTGTATACAATACAAGAGATTAAAATCACAGTTTCTCAACTTCGGTAAATTCCCTTTACGAATGTTCTAGGATGAGATTGAGTGAAACCCTTCACCAAACTGTATCCTGAAACTATTTCCAGTTTCCCTGTTAATATGAGACTGGGGAGTAGTGATCAAATGACAGAAAACCAATCAAGTAGCAAGATGTATCTTGCTGTTTCCTCGAATGTCTCCATGTTCACTGCTTCCAGTAATAGAAACACCCTTCCTTAGCCACAGACCTAATTGGCAGCACTTGCCCATGGCTGCTTCAGCAATTGCAATGACCCAGGTTGTGCAAGCAAATAACGAGGCCCTGAATTGACTAACGAGTGTCAGAATGACAGAAGAAAAAATTGGCTAGGGGAGCACCTCGGCAGCTGTATGTGCAACCTCAGGTGATGCTCAAGGAGAATGTATTTTTTAATTTGTAGCCCATTTGCTGCAGAAGGACAGAAGTTTAAGATATGCCATGGAGTACAATATGGCAATCTGAGCAAAGGAAAGGAAAACAGCTTTTCTGTATTTCTGAGAACAAATAGCTGTCTCTACTATCACATCATTGTTTTACTATTACCAGCTAATACAACAGCAGACAGAAAGTGCAGCTGCGGTCCACAGAATATTTGGCATTTCTGGCCCAAGCATAATCCCTCATGTAATGAAAAACCTATTTCTATTTCTGCATCCTCGCTACTCTTCATACTGAAGAGGCTTGCGTCTGTCTCCCATTTATTGAAGCTTATTCTTCATCTAGACAGCCAGGTCTGGTTTGTATTAGAAATTAGGTTTTAAATCACTATTTTTCTATTATTTATTTTAGGATTTTCAGGAAGCCTCCAGAGGTGCAGAAAAATTCTTCTGCTTGAAAAAGACCCTAACGCTCTTAATGAATCAGGCCCCAAATCCCTGACCCATTTGGAAGAACTTTGATGGTTTTAAGGGTCAAAATAAATTCGAACTGTAAGGACAATAACATTATTTGAAGAGTTAAAATGACATAAAAATGTTTTTTTAAAAAAGTTAAACCACTCCTTGCAAGAGTAAGACTAATCAGATCCCTGAGCTTTTTTTTTTTTTTTTTTTTTTTTAATGAGCAGACTCAATTAAAGGTTCCTCCTCTTTTCTCATGTGGTTTACATTTCAGTGATTAATGTAGTCTCAAGGTGCAGAAGCAGATATATATGAAGGAAGAAACAACAGGTGAAATAAACTTTCGGTTCAATAAATCTTATGGGCATAAATTGCATCCTTTTTCTCTTTGTGCTCTCTGCTGCCTTGTGGCCAGTTTTAACCCGATTCTCTATTTTTAGGTCCCAGCTCTGCACCATATTCTCATAAAAATGCACAGTTCTCTCCTCAGCCCTTATATGATACAGGCATACCAACCCATTACCGGGAGGTAAATGGGACTATAACATTATATTGTCTTTCTCTGGCCACTCTGTCTGCCATGAAACTGTTCCACTTCACTTTACAGTATTTTGCATTTATCACAGACCAGCAAAGATCTCACAAGTTCATATCTATGCTTATTTACCTTGTGTCGTGGTAGGCCTAAAAAGGCCAGGGTGGGCTTGTACACGTCCTGGCTTGCCCAGGCATGCTCCCCTGCTCCCCCTCCTTCTGTGCTGGGGGTGGTGGCCACGGGAAAGGGGACAAAAGCCCCAGCTCCACCTAATATGGGCAAACTGCCATCCTGATTGGCTAATCTATGTCCAAATGCCCATCAGTCTCGGGCTGAATGGATATAAAGGGAATAGCAGGTAGCACAAGGTGCTCTCTGCTACTGTATCCTGCCTGCTTATTACCTCATTGATCCTGAGCTGGGTGGGACCCCAGCGAGCAGGATCAGGCTCTGATGCCTCCACACGTTCAGCCTGCACAGCCAGCATGACACCGTGCCCAGGCTGCACACCACAAGACATCCTGCTGCACATGAGAGCCTGCTGCCAAGAGAGCAAGGACCAGGTCAGAGATGGTCTGCCTCCTTTCTGAAGCGTCCAGGAGCCTGAGGAAGAAGCTCCAAAGCCTCGAGCAGCTTTCGGCCCAACAGCAGCCCCACCATGTGCTTTGGGTATTGTCCTGGGATATTTTTGTGAGTAAATACTTCAAGCCTCTTGTAATCATTAATTGCCTTCTGCGATAAGCAGGATAGCTAGCTGCAAGCAGTATCAGTGACAGCACAAACCTTCTCTTCCAGTAAAAATGTTTGCTTATGCTGGGTACCTTTAAAGTGTTCCAGTCTGCCTGTTCCCTGTATGTATAAATTTCCAAATCATGTGTTTTTGAACCTTGTATACAAGTTTTGTGGCAAGATTTGATGTTAATAAACATTTTTCGTAGTTATTAACAATCTCTGCCTGGACATCAAAATTGATATCATTATTAATTTTGAATCTTTTCATTACACCTTGGGATACTTGCTATTTACTCTTGACATTCTTCCAGCATCTACTAATTTTCTCAGCATATCAACCCTGTCTTCTTCTCTTTTAAAGACTTTCTACAAGTAATGCCAGAAATCCTCCGGCAACAGTCCATTCTTACAGAAGTCTCTCCTTTGTACTGCACAAGAAAACACTGTACCCTTACAACTCCAATTCAATTAAGATTTCAACTGTCAGGAGCAAAACCTGAGTTTGCTGATAAACCACATACCTTGGCTCAAACTGCCTTCCCTAGAATTATACAGAGGTTTCTTTGCTTCCATATTTAGGAGGCATAAGCATAGCACAAAGTTCTCCTAAATTAAAACTGAAAACTTGTGATTTTGTTCTTCTGACTGCCCAGAATTATTTCAGGTATGTTGCCAAATCTTTTGATAGCAGCAGGTTGGCTTCCCACTTGCTGTTGGTACAATTCCACTGAAGCTGGATTATGCAGCCAAACTGGGACACAGAGAAGCAGCAGCTCATGCCTCCTGCTGAATGAAGCGGGCATGGACAGGGCTTTCTGATAAACTCCTGCCTTCCTCAGAATTCTTCGGCCTGATTATCGTATTAGTCACATGCAGCTCACAAAAATCTCTTGCAGGAGAAGGGAGAAAACTGAAAGAGGATGCAAATATACAAAATATTAAATGTGCTTCCAAAAATAGTGCAGCACACTCAGATTCAAACAAGGTAGCAGTTAGCATAAGGGTACAAAGCAGCATGTGTATAACAGACCAACTGACCTTTTCAAGAACCTTGTCCAATCCAGGTCAAGACCAACGAAAGACCACAGAAACAGAGGATGCTTCTCATCCAGCAAATAGGCTGCTCTGCTGCCATGAGTATGTGAACACATCTTCCATTCTCTGCCTTTCCTCAGAAAGTATTTAGTAAGAAAAATGTTGGGTAGAAATCAGCTGATCAACCAACCAGCAAATTAAAAAAAGCTTAAAATTGAATTAACTGCAGTGCTGCCATGCATTATGTATATTGCCTTTTAAAAATTCAACACAACATAGGGGGATAAATCTGGACATCCCAGGGAAGAAAACAAACTAAACCCAGGGCATATCTGAAGTTTTAGGTAAGGTTCTGTAAGACGAACAGAAGGAAACAGTTTTTCCATTTGGGAACTATATTAATACAAATGCTTTTCCAGTAATTATTTAGGAATAATCAAGATAAAGATATTAATAATATCTAATAATCACAGAGTAGGGCTCAAGAGCGATTCTGCCATTATCCAATCTGCTCAACATACAAGTCAAAACATGATTTTTCTAACCAAGTACATTCTTCATTTTGGCATTGTAATTCAAGCTTCTGATGCCAGAAATGATTATGAGAAATGAAGTAGGACAGGATTCCCTGAATATAAAGAAAGTACAGATGCATCATTCAAAAAAGGAGACATTTCTTCCTACACCCTTTACTCTACTTAATAAAATAGGCTGTGGCTTAACTAGACCCATCGTGGTCAAACTCTGCTGTGGAAAACAAGCATACATTCATTGATACTCCATGAAAGGACTGCATGTCTTAAGAATTTAGCACTTATCAGCCAAAAATGCCTCACATCACTAGAAATGGGAATAACTACTTGCACTGATGCGAACTGGGGACTGACTGGCTGGGGAGCAGCTCCACATGAAAGGCCCTGGGATCCCACTGACATGGAAAGCAAGCCAGCAGTATCCTGGGCTGTGGGAACAAAAGCACAGCCAGGAGATTGGGTGAGATGATTATCCCCATCTGCTCTGCACTCATCAATCTGCTTCCTGGACAACTGCATCCAGTTTGGGACCTTCCAACACAACAAAGACATCAATAAACCAGAGCAAGTCCAAAAGGCGCCAACTGAATATTTGAGGCTGGAGCACTTGTCCTGGGAAGAGGAGGTAAGGATATTGTGTTCATCCAGCATCCAGCAGAGATGGCTGTGGGGGCTTAAAAGCAGCCTGCTGGTATCTACAGATCATCAAGAAGAGAAAGCCAGGCTTTTCACACTGGTTCATGGCAGGATGACAGACAAAGGGTAAACACATTGAAGCAAGGTTCAAGCTGGAGATCAGGAAATACTTTTTCCCTTGTGTGGACAGTCGAGCAGTGAACAGGTTGCCCAGAAAGGTGATGCAATCACTGTCCTTGGAGATCTCTCAGAGTAGATTGGATTTCAGAAATAACTGAGGTGTCAGCAGAAGGATTGAAGCAGAGATCTCCACAGGCCCCTTCCAAGCTGAATTATTCTACAACTTTGTAAATCTAAATCTCAAGTGAAAAATTTGCCCCAGGGATCAGACAGGTTGTGATGGAGGATATTATTTTTCCTGATGATGAGGCAATCATATAAAAAACTAATAATTGGGCATGCCATAACGTGTTAGGTAATCAAATTCAATGACCATGGCAAGCCAACAACTTCATTATGAACATACAGAACACACAAGATGTCTGGGGCTTCTTTTTGTATTAGTAGAGAGGTGAGAAGATAGCTCACAGTATGATGCTGCAAGACTACAAAGAATTAAAGCCTGCATAGGCAAAAGCTGAAGCAAACCAGAAAACCATTTCTTCAACAGTTTTTTTGTGTCACCGAAAGGAGTTAATTTCACCACATTATATGGTGAGTAAAGTCTTCTGTCATTTCTTCGTGATGTGTCATTTATCTTCCCACTGCTCAACTCCTTTTGCTCCATAATTTCTGTAGTCTGTTACCTTGTATTATTATTTTCACAACTCGAAGTTAATTTCTATTTTTATATTTTGTCTTACTGCAAGTTCCTTGAATGTTCCTTGAATATTCTCTTATTTCTTTAGCACACTTTAGTATTCTTTGGTTTATTTTTCATGGCTTTCATAAGAGAGTTTTAAGAGCTATGTTAGCCACACTTAAAAAAATCCACACCACATCATTAGATCTGTTATCTTACTGTTCTATTCCTAAAGGCAAAGATGGGTCCCTACACTTAAATGAATTAAATCTGTAAGTACCCTAAGTGCAGAGCAACACAATGAGTTGTAACAAAGCAGCACAGCAACAAACAATCAATAAAAATTAAACCATAAATGATCAACTGGTGATCTCAATATAAACAGCTGCTAAGAGAGCAATGCTTCCTCAGGGAGGAATGAGGCATTTTGCACTGGTATTGAGCATCGACATTTCAGAGAGAATGACCACAGGTTTATTTGACAGGTATCTCTGACTTGGCATTATAGCAGCAAAATTTAATCTTCAATATCCCTTATCCTCACCCGTCCCCTGAAAAAAGGTCTCATCACAGTATGTTTGGCTGTGTTACAAAGCGTGGCTCACTGACGTATCTCAAAGCTTCTTCATAATCTTTCCCCTTGACTCTCTGTGAGACTTATTTTGCATCTACTTATCTCCACTATTACTTTGCCCTGACAAAAATTTGTACCTGTGATTCTGGAATTAAATCTTGGACTACTGAAAAAAAAACCCCAAAACCCAAACCAACCAACTAAAAAAAAAAAACAAAAAACAAACCACATTGGTATTTTCACTGATGAAAGAAAAAACAGGGTCTGTTACATAGCCATTATGAAATTCAGGATATTTTCTAGTTTATGCATGGCAGGGCAACAACTGCACATATGAAGCACAGCACGTACTTTACAACTGAGAAAAGCAAACCAAACCAAACAAGCAAGTGCCTCTGAGGAAGGACATTCTTGCAGCTCTGAGTAGAAAAATGACCAAACTTGTACTGTAGAAATAGTACCAGTACTACTAAAACCTGCTAATTTGAAACACAATCTTATTTAAATGCCCAGGACAGCCATTGTTATCCCATTATATCACACTGATCATTTTTGTGCTACTAACTTCTACCACACCACATTTTGAGCAGTGTAGCATCAGCTAATACAGCTAGCATCAACTGGGCAGTTACTTTACTCAGACAGCAGTACATTCTAACAGCTTCTGGGCAGCACTACCAGCATCTGTAAAAAAATGTTTTCTCATCCCCATCCTGGATTGTGTTGTGCAATACGCATTAGAACCCAAATAAAAACATGTTCCCAAATCACAGCCCCAATAACACAGAGAAGATAACCTCCTTTTAGTCTCCCTGTTCCTTGCCATGGTTCTCAGAGTGTGCTTGTTCCACTTGGTAGCTAAGCACAAATGGTTTTCAATTTCAAGCGCTAAGCATGTGACGGCACTTTGTGAGTTACGGAAACATTAGTCTCACTCTACTTTCAAGTGCTGAGGTTTACTGTATGAAAATCCTCAACAAAGACAAAGAGAATTGAACAGACTGATAAGACTGCCCCTTCATCCTGAAAGGTAGCTACTCCCATTATCTCTGAGATATCTGCTAAGCAAAACAATAGGTATGTTGGCTTTTCTTGGAACAAATCTGTAGATCAAGCTTTCATTTTCAACTCAAGCAAAGCAGAAGTAAACTATACGCAAGTAATTTCACATCAAAATCCTGGTGGCATTAGACAGATACAGTAGCTGGGGCATTTTGTCTCTAGGAAAGCGATCTCCTTCACCTAATGAATCTGTCTCACATTTGGACTGTGAAATAGAGCCCTTTCTAAGCTTGAAAGCCACATGTAAAGTTCCTGGAGTCAGGTTCTGTGATTCCCTGAACTAGTACATATTTTTTCATATGGAACAGGGCCAGATGCTTTTCTCTGAAAGGCTCAAAGCCTCTCTTCTCAGAGATAGCATCAGACATGCTTACAGAGCTACTACTACTCCTCTTTTGTCTCTCGGATTGACTGATACCAGTCAATAGCAATCACTGAATGTGTGACATTTAGAATATGACAGGCATATTCTAAAATTTAATTATTGCCCCTTAACTGACATCTATTTTCAATGCAAATTTAAGAACAGAACCTTCTGTCATCAGCTAATCTTGCAAGATGCAGAGCTCTCTTGGTTTACATTGATTTCAAGTGAATCTGATAGCATTGATTGGCAGTCAGATGACCTCTGCCTCTCAGAGGCTCCATCTTTGGATGGCTCCCTCATTTTTCAGTCTTAGTTTCCAAAATGTCTAGCATACTTAATATCAGTGAAGTCTGGACAAGACAAAGTCAGTGGTGTTTTGACTCTACAAGTAAAAAAACAACAAATGCAATGTAAGAAATCAAATGAAACATAGGCTGCCATTTGTCAAAAACAGCTGAGAGAGAGGAAAAAAAAATAAAAATCAATTGATACGTAATATTAGCATTTGAGAAAGCTTCTGATGAATCTTCATCTGTGGAACCAGGGTTGATATCAACACCTGCAGAATACCATTTAATACAAACTCTGGTACGCACATCTATCTGATGCAGAATGAGACTCCTACTTCCAAGTCTTTTCAGAAACCCCTTAAATTTTGTCTGCCACAGAAACGAATGAATACGTTTTGGATACAAGAGGGATAAATGAATAAATTAACCATTTATCTGCCTATATGTCTTCTATCATTATAGCGCCTACTACAATACTTTCTAATAGCAAAAAATTAGCAAAATTTGCCCTGTGCATAGCTATTTTCCAGAATGCCTATAGGGAATAATAAAAAAGATTTTTCCATCTGCTTAATTAGCTGCCAGACCCTTTGGCAGTTCAGCCTTTCCTTTATTATCTGAAACCTCGTGTGGATTTAAGTCCAAATAACACCTCAGGAGTAAGGTTCAACAGCAAGGGCTGTGGGGAGTCATCTGGACATGCCACAGCAGTTTGTGCGGTCAGGCACACAGGCAGGAACAGCGATAGTTGCAAATGGGGTAAAAGCTGTAGTGACCCAGACAGTGGCGCCACAAATAAGTAGGTCTCCAGGGCCCTGGCTGCAAGGAGTGCCAAAGCCTTCCACTTGCAATGGCAGACTGCAGAGACAGCCCCTGTGTTGGCTGTGAGCAGGGAAATGATCTGCTCAGCTTGGTGGCTGAGCTGAAACAGGAGATCAAAAGGCTGACGACTATGAGGGAATGTGAAAGGAAGACAGATGGGTGAAGCCAAGCTCTACCCTCCCTGCAGCAGAAATAGGAGTACCTGCCAGATAGCACCCAGGATCAGGGGGCTCCTGTATCCCACCCCTGGCAAATGCAAGACAGAAGCCCGAATGAAAGAGGTGAGTGGTGGCAAGGTTATGGCTGTGGCAGAAGGCGAATGCCCTCCTTGCCCACCTCACCTCCCCAGGTGCCTGTGACAAATAGATGTGAGGTCCTGCTGGATGGTGTCCATGTCTGATGGGGCTGTAGACAACAGGCAACCTATAACAGAGGTCTTATGCTCAGATAGGCCTTCCAGGCATAGAACAACCTCTGTCACAAGGAAGAGAAGAGCTGTACTTGTTAGACACTCACTTCTAAAGGGAACAGAGGGCCCAATGTGCATGGGTGACCCTCTTCATAGGGAAGTCTGCAGTCTTTCCAGAGCCCAAATCAGGGATGTCATTGGGAAACTCCCCAGCCCGGTCCAGTCATGAGACTACTACCAACTACTGATCCTCCAGACAGGTGGGGAGGAAGCTGCATTCCATAGTCTGAGGGGAATGACGAGAGACTTGGGACAGTTGGTGAAAGAGTCTAGGGTGCAGGTTCTTTTCCCTCCTTCCAGTCACAGGCAATGACATCAGATGGAACAGAGGGATCTGGGCAGTAAATACACGACTCTAAAACTGGTGCTACAGGGAGGGCTTTGACCATGGCTGCTTTTATAAGACACCAGGCCTAAGAGGAAGACATGGGAAAGGCTTTGAATTTCCACAGGAAATAGTTTTTGTGGGTTTGTTCCCTCCCCCAACAGAAGAAAGTCTAGTCACTTCAAATTACCACATTTTTAACGTACTGCCATGTTGATGGTCAAATGTTCTTTGATGCACAAAGTTAGACTGGCAGAAATCAGAACAGTGCAGGGGCTTACAAAAAACATGGTATTTATGTTTGGCAGCAATTACTTTGTGAAAAACACAAGGTGACTTTCTTTTTCCTCTCCTACTTTCTTTATGTTTGGTGAGTCGTGTTTTTTTCCCTCCAAGTTTGGCATGAATCTGAAGAGCTAAAAACTAATTTAACATGACAAATGCTTTCATCACTCCCTTAACCTCTGAAGTGAACGCTCTGACAAAGACAATATGTGTGGTATATGCTTTCCTTTTGACACTGTATAAATTACTTTCCTGTAACTCAGTTTCACCACCAGGCCAATACCTTCAGGATGTCCTAATACGAATGCCTGGTTCCATTTTCTTCATATGTCACCCCAGGATAACAGGAATAACTGCTGGGCTTTGTGAAATGATGTCTGTCTCTTCATTGTAGGACAACTTCATTTACATACCACAGGCTGGAATGTACCAAAACGTGCTACAATATGACCAACTTCCACTGCATTTAATTTACATCTGACTAGAGAAGAAACAGGGAAAAGTGCTAAACCTGGCTTTACACGAGAATTTTACCACACAAGGAAAACGCTTAGCGATTTTTTCCTGTTCTTTGCTATTACAACAGTAAAACACTCAACCATAGAAACATCTTAGAACCTTTTTTTTCATGCGTGTGGAAACAATCTGATTTTTTTTTTTTTTTGCTTCTGCCTATTCCTTTAACAAAACCCCCAAAGCTGCTTGATTTATCTATAACTTGATGAACGTGAGGTGCATTTCTGCAGAAATTCAGGTACAGAATAGTATGTCTAAGATGGCAAACTCTTGTATTTACAAACCCAAGCACATCCTGTATCATAATAGACCAGTGCCATGCAGACCTGCAGGGATTTTTCTCCCAGGCAGTCAGGATATGTTTCAGAGGAAGATCTAGGAAAATTCAGCTGATGATGGCAATGACTGGCTTACAGAGTCTATCTAAATGGTATTTCATGATCTAAATCATCAACTTATCCCTATCTTCAGAGAGCAAATAACCCCCAAATTTTCTTTCTATTGAGTTGAATCTGCTGCCGATACTCAATACCATGCTGCCATCGTGCCAGCTTCAAAATTGAAGTGCTGGCTGGAGCAAATCTCAGTAGTATTGTTACTTAATATCAATTATGTAGTGTGGTAAAAGGTTCCAAAGGTTACTATATACTATGAATGTATTTTTAAAGCTTTTAACATATTGCCATTTCATTCACTGTATTTTCAGTTGTGTGTTATCAGAAAGGCAATAGGAATGCCTAAATAATTTTAGTGTTTATTCCATTCTAATTGTTACCAATTTTATTTTTTTTTTTGCTTGTTGCTTTAAATCTCTCCACATTAGAATTTTTTTCATGCCACCTATTATCTTTGGCAGTCCTCTGGAAGTCTCAAGTTTAATCGTGTAGGCAGCATCTTTTCAATGATCTACCTATATCAATTCCCCCATTTCTTCTGTCATAGGACAATTCATTTAGAAATCCTGAAGAATATGAGAACTTCAAAGCATTCTTTCAATATCATTTACCTCGTATTTGCCAGCACTGCCTTTTTCATTTAGCCTTGCAATGGTCTCGATTAGCATTGATATGATCATCTTCACACAGCCTAGCTATATTGACAAACCTAAGTAGCAGAACCATCTGCTGCACATTTTGATGACATTTTCCATAACTATTACTTTTAGCTAATGTAACCCCAGTGATACAACCTCTGCTATGGCAGAGAGCAAGAAATTGTCTTTGTGGACATGTGTGGCAGAAAATTATCAGCAACTTCAACGCCTCTACTGTGCTTGAAGGTCTGACAGCAAGGTGCATCAAGAGGAGTTACTGCAACATGGAGTATTGCCCCTCCTCCTGCACTTCTTAGGGAACTTCACATATTTCCCCATCTCCAGATTGCCAGCTCTCCTGGTAGATTAACAGCTCTTCCTTTCCCACTGTCTCAATTGATTAGGGCAAAACTGATATTTTGGTCTGATCTGAATATTATTTTGGTCACTTGTTTTGAAAATGGAAAACCATTTTTCTTCCTGACAAAACGAGACAGTTATGTTATGTTCACAGCAGTTCAGGGATCAGTAGGCTAGGAGCTCCAAAAGAGCCGAGGAAGAGTGGGACAGCTGGTGTGCCACATTGCTGCTCTTTTCTCAGGAGATGGGATGTTTAGTTCTCCAAGCACTCAAGCTCTGCACATCCTGAAGGTAATCCTCCAGAGAACTGCAAAACAAGGTTCAGTCCTCAATGCTGGGGTTTCTAAGTAAAACAGTGATTTAGCACCTTAAGTACCAAGCACCTTGAGCCATGCTGTTCAATGGCAGCAAGTCTCAGCAGTCTGATGGGAGGAACTGCTTATAGGTGATAGTCTTGTCCCTGCTCTTTGTTGCAGGAGTAACGAACCTTGCTGAGAGTGAGGGAGTTAAGTTAACCAACGGCCTAACTAAAGTGAATCCTTTCTGTTGTTCTTATGCACCTAGGCCAATGCAGCTTCTTTCGCTTAACTTTCTCTTCTCTTGTTACCATTATTTTAGATTATGATCAATCAAATTTATTTACAGGATTAACTGCAGCTATTTTCTGGTGTTTAAAACAGCTACTCTTCAATATACTTTACTGGGTATGGTATAAAGCCTTTCAGGTAACTTTTTCAGCAAACACTTTCTTCATATAACTTGCTTTTTTATGTTCACTAGACAACTCTACTGCATTCATCATTCTTTAGTCAGGAAAGAAGACCTCAGAAACTTCTGTCAAAACAAATCACTTATGTCATTACCTGAAATGATAGATCATTCATCAATTATTAAGAGTTAATGCACAGCCTTACATTTTCCCTTGTCTGAGACAGTGTTTGAAAGTATATAAAGCAATAACCATGTTGCAAAGCTTTGCTTCAGATTACAGTAACCTAAATACCAAGGAAAAATACATTTGATAATCCATCACTTCAAAGTTATGCACATGATTAAAATATTCAACTTCACTTCCCATGTGCATAATCACTCAAACAGAGAGCTGCAGTATAACTGTCAAGTTCAATAAATCATGTGCTTTCCAATCTTTTTATTTATATATCAAACTAAGCCTGTTATTCTTTTGAAGCTTTCTGCAGAAATACAGAAAGACGGTTAACTCTGCAGAATTGAGTATGCTGGGATGTAGGCCTGGCCTAAAGAGACAGCAGCAATAAAGTATCCAGTCAGCTCTCTCTTACTACTGCATGCATTAATTACATATGGAAGCTTATTGGAATGAAGACTGGGATTTCCTGAGAAAATGTCTATGCTGTTGAATCAGATTATTTTTGAGAGGATGCCATATAATGGGGATAATAGGGAGAAAATCCAGTACTTATGTACCTGTCTTTTGAGCACTGTATATCAGAATAGTTTCAGAGATGAACTTAAACCCACAAAGAATAGGTCTAGAAAGTATTAAGTGAAAACACCGACGAGCTACCACGATTTTGCTGTTTACCAAAAGAATTTGTGCAGCATATCATTGCCATCAGTGTATCACCAAAAGCAGTGTAAAAGCTAGTTGATAGAGACACTTACAAAAAACTCCTGAATCAATAGACAAGGAGGAGGATATTGGACAGGGAAATATCATATATGAATTAGAAAGACAAAATAATAGAAGCATGTTAAAAAAAAAATAAATCTCAGAAGACCACAGAAAGCGATAGCACATGGTATGCTCAGTGTTAATATATTCATCACAGCAAATAAGCACAACATGTAGTTTCATGCAATCATAGAATGCTATAGGTTGGAAGGGATCTCCAGAGATTGAGTCCAACCCCCTGCAAAGCAAGACCACCTAGAGCACGTCACACAGGAACATGTCCAGGCAGGTTATGAAGTCTGTAGAGTAAGAGAATCCACCACCTCTCCAGGCAGCCT
>VWYK01099154.1:0-11388 GCA_013399775.1 Semnornis frantzii
GATTTCATACAGTACATCCATTTGTGGAAGCTGTTATTATCAGGCTGTAATTAATGCTTCTCTCTTTTCCCTAGATATTCGACCTGCTCCAGAATGAAGTGATTACAGTGATAAGTATAAACATAACTGTCTCCTCTCCTCCTGGTAACATGGAAAATATTATGGTAACATAGCCAAAATCCAAATTCAAGTGTTTACACTCAATTTTTTAGAACAGAATCAAGTATCACCTAAAAAGGACTAATAAGCTCTCAACAATTCTTCCATATGGAAGCATTCAGTCTCTTTACAGAGACTTATGGCTATGGTTAATGTCTACCACTGGTTCTGTATTCCACATCTGTGTGATACGAATTGATCAAGCGAAACAAGTTTATCTGAACTGGCTTTCTCTGGTGAAGGTTTGAGATCGGCTGGTTGGATATCATAGATTATCATTTGTCAGTCTCCAGTTTGCCTGCTGTGAGTTAGATGGCTTCAGATATTCCTGGCTTGGAAGAATTTTTATAGCATTGCAAAAGGATCAGGACTAAGTAAAGCTAGATGGGTAGGGATAACTGGGAGGCAAAACTGCTGTTACATAGTCATGAATTTACACTACCAGTAACAGACTGTCCACCTTATGCATGACATGAGCTTTATATAAAAAAATGTGCCCTTCTTTGTGTTATCTTACCTTGTTCTAGCCCCAGTTCTTTATAAAACTTCTGAATCTCAGATGGGATTCCTCCTATGTAGACAGGTGAGTTTACTTTCAGCTGCTGAATACGGGGTTCGAGTGCCTGCTCTCTCAGTTCATTCATACTGGCTGACACTGTGGAGCCCTCCTTGTTCACTGTGACTTTGTTCCACTTCCCATCACAGTAAGACAGCCCTAACCAGAGATCCACGTGTGTAAAGACATTGCCAGTTTTTAAAAAGATGTCTAAGATTCCACTTTTCAGTATGATCTACATATTTTAAAAGATAAAAAGAGATTTTGAAAGACTCATCACATACAAAGCAATAACAGACAAGGAGTTAATGAACAAGAAATTAAAATAAAATTGTTTACACAAAACATGCCAAATACAGTGTATCAGTTAATTCAAAATGCAGAAAATCATAATCTGATTTTTTGACAACTGACTTTGGTACTAACGTAATGAAGTAAAATGAAAATACAATAAACCAGGACTGGTTTACCTTTTTCTTTTCTTTTTTTTTCCCCTAATTTTTGAGAATGAGAAAACAGGATTTTATCTATCAATTCATTTTTTAGAAGAATGCAATAAGATAATAAGGAAATGAAATGTCAGACCTGATTAAGGTCTTTTTAATTGGCTGGTGAACTCAATTTCAAACTTTTCCAGCATACACTGATTCTGTATTTCATCTTTATTCCTCTAAATTTTGTCAGAAAATAAAATTGTTTTTATATGTACTTTTTGAGAGCAATGTACCAATTCTCCAACAGAACCACATTTTATTTCAATTTTCACTGCAAAAGACTCCAAATGCTTTAACGGCAAGACTCTTTATCTTAACTGAATGTTAGCTGAGACTGTAAATTGGCAGGTATAGAGCACTAAATATTTAGGTGATGAACTAGTGGTTGAAAATATGGACACATTCACAGAAAGGCATTACTGTTAACATACCAAAACTATAGATTTAATATAAATACTTATCACCCCTACTGACAAACTGACATATTTAGGTTACTCATAATAGTAGTGCAGTATTTGTAATTGGAGACCCCAACTGAAGAACTCAGTACTTGAGATGTAATAAGCAATACAGCTCATGCCCCATAGTGACTTCCTGCTGATGAGACAGAGGGATTTTGATTATTTCTTTGGAACCACAACCTTCCCTGTTTCCATGAGCTTAAAATTCTTCATAGCAAAGGACTCCCCCCCAGCACAGGAAGGACATGGAACTGTTGGAGTGGGTCCAGAGGAGGGACACAAAGATGCTCAGAGGGCTGCAGCAGCTCTGCTATGAGGCTCTGCAGCCTGGAGAAGAGAAGGCTTCCAGGAGACTTTAGAGTAGCCTTCCAATATCTGAAGGGNTTCTATGACTCTACAAAGCAAGTCAAAGACATGGTATCAATGCTGATGAGTATAGTTTGAAAAAGCAGTCCATTGGATAAGGCACCATTTTTCTTCACTGATGAGAATTAATAGGGAAGCACACTGTGCTAGTCTGAAGAAAGCATTTCAGCTGTATGTCTGCAGTAGTATGCCAGCAAGCCTATCAGACCCATAAGATGGAGAGAGGGCATGGTGTTTGACATGGGGTCACTACTTGGCACATCCTTCTTCCAATTTATACATTTTGGCATAGACTTAAAGCAGGCAGAGAATGATGTTTATTTTTGTGATGACCTGGGGTGAGATTGATTATGCCCAAGTGCAGCTAAAGACAGAAGACCACTGTTCACTTTGAACTGTTCTGTATGGCAAAAATTAAAACAAAACAAAACAAAAACATCAAAAAAGCACCAAAGAAAGAAAGAAAAATTAAGTCCTACATACATCTAGCATTCTGACTGGTTCAGAGGAACAACAGATAAATTGTCAGCTTTGGATAAAATACTGAGACTGCTTTATTAAAAAAAGTCTGCTTGTTAATCGGTCTTCAGAAAATATATTATTGCTTTAAACAACAACACCAACAAAAAAAAAGTGAAGTTCATTGTATTCTTCTGCAAGACATCTTACTTTTCAACAGAACAAGAGCATTATATCACAGCTCTAAAGATGAGCAGGTTCTCAGTTTAATGCTTAACAGAATACTTACTTTTCAGAGTTTGGGGTACAAATATAAAGGACTACTGCAAAATTTTATTAAAGCTGCACACAATTCTTATTTTGACATACCTGAAGATGTAAGGTTGGAATTAGGAAAGCCAAAGCATAGCCTGTACAGAGAAATGGACATGAGGGGCAAGAATAGCTTCTAGAGCTGCACTGGCAGGTTGTGACATCTCTTACAGACTGATACGGGGACTGATTCTGATTAAAAAAATGATTATTGATCTAGGCAAGGGGACAGGGTATACTCTCAGTAAGTTTGCAATTGTTTACAAAAGGGGCTGCCACTGCTACTGTAGACATAGAAAGCAGTTTTGAAGAAAAGGAGAGAGGTTCAGAAACGGATTACAAATTGAACACTGAGCTGCATTAGAAATAAGGTAGGCAGTGGGTCCCAGGAGATGATTCTTCCCTTCTATTCATCATATATAAGACTATATCTGGGCTACCATATCCAGTTGTGGACACTCCGATACGTGAAAGATATAAGGACACTGGAGTGAATCCTGTGGAGAGCTGCCAAGATGGTCAGGGTTTGGAATACCTAACATATGAGTTGAAACTGAGAGAACAGGGTTTATTCAGGATAAGGAGAAAGCAGAAAGGTAATTTAATTCTTCAACTACCTCTTGGGAGGATATAGAGAAGACAGGCACAGACTCTTCTCAGAGGTGCACAGTGAAAGGATGAAACGTAAAAGAAAAATTGCAACAAGAAAAACCACAGTTAGATATGAGAAGTTTTTAAATTTTGTATAATAAGGATGGATCAAAGATTGGAAGATGCTGTAGAATTTGAGAAGCTGTGGATTATCCATCTGTAGAGAAATGAACAGTACTCAAACAAAATGCCTGAAGCAACCTTATCTAACTAAACTGGGCCTGCTTTTAGTACAGATTTGGAATAAATTACTTCAGCATGTCCCTTCAATCTAAATTATTTAGTACTTCTGTATTTTCCTTCTCTGCAGAGACCTGTCCCTACCACACTCAATCTGTTTATAAGTATGATTTTGAAGATGAAAGGAATATCCAGTCATAGCTTCAAGAAACAAAACATATTGGAGGCTGAATGACACTTTGTTAAACCTGCCATTCAAAATGGTCTCAACAAGACTCATTATGGCTTTGTCCCCTTTGAACTGGGAAGTCATCTCGAGATTCAGAGCTATCAGAAGACACAAATGACAGACTTGGAAAAACAATTGTCAATGACAGTCAGATTGAAAGAAAAAAATACATGGTACTGATGTTGAACCAGTCCTTTCCAGTTCAAGGTTAAAGATGCTCTGTACTGGTACCAGCCCTGATTAGATGAGTGAGCCAGATGGCAGAGGCCCAAACACATACTCCTCAGAACCCTCCTGAGAACTGGTCATTCTTTAATGGAAAGGGAATAGGAATACCCTCTTCACACCAGAGAGAAATCACTTGTGACAAACAGGAATACCACCTACACAAATCCCACATGTGTAACAGTCACTTCTTTGCTAATGAAAAAAATTTGACTTATTTCACATCCCACCTTAACTCCATAACAAGCAACAGTTTCATCTGGGACACTAGTTATTTTACTTCACACAGCTAATTAAGTGAAGGTCTTTTGAAAACATTTTTCCTGGAATTCTTTGCAGAAGCAAATCAGTTCTTGAATTCAACATCAGCTTCACCAGCTACAATGTCATATAAGCTGGTGCTGCTGTGGTACATATGGCTGTCAGTGCTTAGGCTTTGATTGCTGTTGTGAAGTGGTCCTCATCAAAACCAGTAATGTAAACTCTATCAACAGTCACAGTACATTCTTTATATCACAAATTCATGAGAAAACATATGCCAAAGCAGGAGCTAGTGATTCATACTAGTTTGTCTGTTTGCTCATAATTATTGTGCCTAGATCCAAAGATTATCAGCTTGACATCTCTAGCTCAAGTTAATTCTCAGAGCCTGGAAGACATGAAAGAAGAGACTTTTACACACAGCAGCTTCAATTTCATCATAACAGTTTTTAATCTTATCTTGGACAGGAAAAAGACAAAGTCTTTGGTTATTTGGTAGCTGTGTGTCCAGTCTAGTTGTTCCAAAATTATAAAGCTCATAAGAGATCTGTGACCTATGCAAAGGGAAGGTCGGAGAATACCACCTTACAGTGGCACTCAGTATAAGTGGTATAGCTTCTAATCTGTTTTGCAGTGCAAGTGTCTCCTGACCAAAGCTCCTAACAGAGACATCGTAGCTCATGCGCAACATGCTACACACCTCATTTTCACTTTCTATTAACCTTTTTTTTTTGTGAGCTCAAGTGCACAGAAAAACCTTCTATCATCATTATGTACACATAGAACACAAAGCTGCAAGGGCTGGAAAAGCATGCAGAAATACTCTCTAAAATTCTTCATCTTAAGGCTATGGAGATGTTCAGGGCAGGAGTAAAGCGAGATTGAAAAAAAAAATTCTTGGGATTTGTCCTAAGTCAATGAAAATCACAGTTTTCAGTGCTAAAAATACTTTAAACATAAACCTGTCAAAAATTTGGAAGAAGAAGGAAAGTGCTTTGTCTAAGTACTTTGTGGGTTTGACTGCACTTTAAAATTAGAAAGTCAGAAGCTATTTTTTCCTATTTGTTAGCCTTTCACAGAGCAATAGGAAGGAAACGAGGATCACATACAATGAGAGTCTCCAGAAGTCAAGCTCCATGCTTGTCCCTGTGAATATTGTTCACATAAATAGTGCCCCTGTACTGTGTATGACACACAAATTCTTTTTAGGGTTGGACAATGGCGTACAGCATCTTATGCTATTAGCTCATTACTTGAGGGCAAAACTAA
Source organism: Semnornis frantzii (assembly GCA_013399775.1). NCBI lineage: Eukaryota > Metazoa > Chordata > Aves > Piciformes > Ramphastidae > Semnornis > Semnornis frantzii. The sequence goes on from VWYK01099154.1 coordinate 5,623, forward strand.
ATAACATGTAATTAGCCAGACTTGCTATTGAAACTCATTATAATCTTTAAAGTAAGGCTGTTCAAAAAGAGGAAGCAATCAGGGCTAGCAGAATTCAAAATCCAGGAAAAAAATATCTGCTGTAAGTCAGCAATATAAAAATTAAACACAGAATAAGTTATAGCTGACCTGAAAAGCAGAAAAATATATTCACGCATTTACAGTCAGAAGTTTAAAAGAAAGTGAATGTTATGTATAATGCCAGGCAATAAACCAGGTTGTGCCATGACAGCCATTAGGAAAACAGCAGCATTATAATAATTCTTTTAAAATAGTTAAATACAATAAAAATGCATAAAAGACATGAAGAGCAACAATATCCTCAAAAATTTCTGTATGTAAAGGACTGAAGTATCCAGTATCTGAAGGGGACCTACAGGAAGGCTGAGGAGGGACTACTGACAAGGTCTTGCAATGACAGGACAAGGGGCACGGGGTTTAAACTGGAAGAGGGGAGAATTAGACTGGATGTTAGGAGGAAATTGTTTGCAGTGAGGGTGGTGAGACACTGGCACAGGTTGCCCAGGGAGGTTGTGGCTGCTCCCTCCCTGGAGCTGTTCAAGGCCAGGTTGGACGACGCCTTCAGTGACCTGTACTAGTGGGAGGTGTCCCTGCCTATGGCAAGGGGTTGGAAGTGGATGATCTTTGAGGTCACTTCCAACTTTACCATTCTATGATTTTATGAAACTATAACTGCTTATTGGACCAACTCAAAGTTCCATTACCTACTTGTTGATGTGCATAGTAAGTAGACTTGACTGGACAATGGTGAACAGTCTAATTATATGCAAAATCCTTGGGGGAAGAAAAATATGGGAAAAAAAGAGTCATGTAACTAATATAAAAAAGAAAAAAATCTGAAAGAATGCAACAAACATTCAGCCTTAAACAAAATCCTGGAAAAGATGAAAGCACAAGTACATCTGAACATAAACCAGTCTTATTTAACAGATGCCAAAGTTCACAGGCATCATCTCACAATTTTGCTTAATATACAATTTCTAGATTTCCTGTACAATGATAGTGATGAGATGGGATTAAGCTGGACCACTAACTTCTGCCTATATGACAATCCTCATCCTTCAAATAAAAATGAAGAAATCACATTAATTATAAAAAATACATATACCTTGAAAAGAAAGCTTCATTTGCATAGTGGACAAGTTCCATCATGAGCTTTCATTTAACTTTGAATTGATTTTGGTTTAGCTTGAGAACCGGGAAATTGAGTAACTCTGTACTTTCCCAGGAATGTCTTTTATTCACCTTTTTAATCCAGCAAAGAGACTAAATCTTCTTTTCCTAAATTAGTATCTTTCTTATTTATGACATAAATTAACGCAGGTTACGTATTCTGAGTATTTGGTGGAGTTTTTTGGCTCCACTTACACTTTGCTGTCAACAGCATTTCGAACTAAGTAAAACACAAAAAATAACTTATGGTTTGAAATATCTTTAAATACTGGGTACATCTTAGTAGACAAAACTCACAGGCCATATCTTAATATAGTTATCTGCATTTCTGAACTTACTGCAAGATAATCTGGGCCATCTTTATTGTAAGCAAACAAAAGCAATCCATTCAGTTGATCTGTTCTAAATTTGAATGAGACTTCAAATTCTGGTCCACCACTGAAAACATCTGAATGCAGTTCCAGAAACCCTTGAAAGAAAGTAAATACATGACTAAGTTAAATTGAATACATAAATAAAACATGTTCAAGAAGCCAAAAGCAAAACTCAGAGGCTTCAAGATTAAAGCCTACAACTTTATCACTCAGCCTTGTTAAGGACAGTTATCCATAACAGTGTCCTGAATTTTGTTACAGGTTTTTGTTCTTCTTGTTTTTTTATTTTGGTTGTTGTTGATGACGGGTTTGATACATTATAGGCATCTGTGTTTCTTCAGAAGTGCAACTTTAGCATTTACATGCCTGAAATTGTGTCAGGAGAGGTTTAGATGGGGTATTAGGGAAAAATGCTCTACAGAAAGAGGGGCCGGGCATGCCAATAAGCTGCCAAGGGAGGCAGTAGAGTTGTCATCCCTGGAGCCGTTCAAGAGACATGTGGACACGGCACTGCAAGACATTGTTTAACGGCCATGGTGGTTGACCTGATGATCTTAGAGGTCTTTTTCAACCGAAACAGTTCTATGATTCTGTACCAACTCTGCATACAGATGTAGCAGCAGCACCAGTGTGTGAATGCAACTGCTCTTCCATGTGGTGTTCTTCTTAAGTCCAGAAACAATATTTTAAACCATTCAAAACCAATCCTTTACAACCACACTTATCACTGAAATGCTTTTTCTCACTTCTTATGTATCAAGAATATACTTGGCTAGTGCCAAGTACAGCAAGCTACCTTTGCCAAGAAAATGTGCTCCTTCTGAGAGGACAACAGGGCACCCTTCCCAAATATGACAGACATTGTTTTGCTCTTCAGCATCCTGCCAGTTCAAAGATTCCCATTTTTCATCAGGACTATGCACTTTTTTCAAAGATATGTCACTGAGACACCCCACAAATCCTTTATGGACTATCATCTTCATCCCTGCAAAAAAGGTAAATAATTAATTTGTTTTTAGCCAATCATATGCAACAAAAGACAGAGATTAATTTACATGTTTTATAAATCCTAGCTCTACCACATATGTCCATGTGTGCTGGGTTACTTTATGAAACAAAGCTTTAGAAGCACACATGTACATATTTCTGGATTTAGTGAAGTAACACAAAGTAAAAAAGGAAGTTGTATTCTAATGTATCTCAAATCATCAACTAGATTTTGTGTCCTCAGTGGTAGTGGGAGTACAAACAATGAGAACAATTTGGCTTTCAGATTACAATGAAAACAACAGAAGGCTGGATACATTTCCACTAAGAACAACTGATTGTATAGTGGTTTTGTGTGCAGTCACCTTTCTGCTATCTCCTAGTAAAACATACCAAATTTGTATATGAAGACATGTGTTTATTAACTCTTCTGGAAATCAGTTACAATCCAGATCCATGTAAATATAGCTGTAAAATGCAAATATATTCACACATCTCTGAGTTCAATGCAACAATTCCTGAAGGATCCAAACTCACACCAAAAAAACACAGCATGTTGCATCCCTGTATGCAGGTGGGGCACATAACCCTATGCTTAAGCTAATAAAAACATTGGAAAATAACTTGGGAATATGAAAAGAAAACATACCTGTAAGTTTCACATGCATACCAGCTCCGTGTATAAAATTAATTAGAATGTACACAGACTTCATATGCTGCTTTACTGCGGCTGATGAAATCAGTTATAGTTCAGGCTATCCCAGAAGATAAAACTAGAAACTGTACAGCCTTGCTTTTGCTTTAAAAAACTTATGTAAATAATTATGCTAATTAAGTACTGCACTCATGTTTCTGATACAAAATCAATACAGCCTACTGCAAAGGCAGTTAACTCAGAGTCACTGTACAGGATTTACCACACCGTACAGATGTCATAGAAGGCCAATATAGGCCTAATATATGTCCTGGTTTGCCCAGGCATAGTCCCATGATCCCCTTTCCCCTCTGCTGAAGGCGGGAGCAGCATGGGAGAGAAGACACCCAGTCTGAGGGTGTGAGACTTGCCCAGACTTTTTCTGCTTCATAGCGGTGCATACTGGTTTGTGCATGGCCTCTGTTTTCCCAAATAAGGGAAAGCAAGCTCCTGACTTTACCTAGTATGGTCAGTTTTGGCAAAGTGCCATTCTGATTGGTGAATCTCTGTGGCCAAATGAGCCACATGACACTCAGGCAGTTGATAAAAGATATGGGCGAGGCAAGCAACCTGCTCTCAGCATTAACAAGGTGCTTTGCCTCATGGTGCTCTGCTCTGCCTGGTTGTGCTCTGTTGCCATGCTCCAGACCAGCTTTGCTTCGATGTACAAGCTTGTCCAGCTGGAAAATGCTGTGCCTCAGTTTACCAGAAGGCATTAAGTGCCTCCATGCTGTAGGCAAGAATTAGCCACCAGCAAGACATTGCGTCTGCCTGCACACCGTCCACCCTGGAAAGAATCAAGGCCTGGTCAGAGAGTGTGCTAAACCCCAGCGTTCTGCTAGAGTCCTGGGGAAACTCCAAAAGCCTCTAACAGCTTTCAAACTGCTGACAGCAACCCCTCCATGTGCTTTGGGTACTGTCTGAGACAATAATGCAGTCCCGGAAATCCAGAGATACTATTCTGTGAGTAAACACTCTAAAAAGCCCCTTTGTAATTAAAGTTCTGATTTGGTAACTGTAAATTCTATCGTGCCTTCTCTATTAGCAGAGAGGAGCCTCTTGTCTAAAGGGCAAGAGGCATATTGACCGCAAGTTTCTTTCCAACTGTTTACATTGTTAGTATTTGCTAGTTTTTTCTTAGTTGTTTAAACTGTCTGTTCCCTGTGTGTAAACACCCAACTGTGGGTGTGTTCAAACCTTGTAAATAAGTTTCCTGGTAAGATTTGATGTTAACAGACAATTTTCATAGTTATTAATAATCAAAATTCATAAATCAATACTGATATTATTTTGCATATTGTCGTGGTAGGCCTAGGCAGGCCAAATTGGGCTTATACCTTTCCTGGCTTGCCCGGGCATATTTTTCTGCTCTCCCTCCTGCTGTTTTGGGGGAGAGCAACGGCGGGAAAAGGGACAAAGGGCCTGGCGCCACTAAGTCTGGGGTCTGTGGCCTGCCCAGACCCTGTGGTGAACAAGGTGCACATGGTTGCCTTGTGCAAGGCCCGTGTTCTGCCCAAAGAAGGGTAAAGCAAGCCTATGGCTTCACCTAATATGGGCAAATCTTGGCTAACCGCCATTTCATTGGCTATCCTATGTCCAANAGCCCAGGGGAGACTCTAAAGCCGCTGACAGCTACCGACAGCAATCCCGCATTGGGTACTGTCAGATAATAATTCTGCAGGTAAATGCCAAAAGCCTCTTGTAATTATTAATTGCCTTCTGCCCTAAGCAGAAAGTTGCTCCTTATGTCCTTCTAGTGAGCAAGCGGTATACTGACCGCAAAGCCTTCTCTTCCAGTTTATATCGAGTTTAATTAATGTTTATATTTAATAGTTATTTCCAGATTCTGTTATAGCCTGTACATAGTTTCCTAATGTTGCAAAGAGCCTGTTAATATTATTATTAAATGGTGATCGGGGTGATGCGATTTCTGAATATTTAATATTAATAAACTGTTAATATTTTTATATACCGTCTTGCATTAATTAATTACCCCACCCCCTTACACATATATTATAACAGACTGCAATCACACTCACCTATATCCTTCCTCACAATAGTATAACCCTGTGGAAGTCCTCCAACAAAAACTCCTGTGTTGTCTCCAATAATGGTGCTGCCACTAGCTGCAGAGGAAGATCCTGAGCAAAACAGGTCATGAGTCTTGTTTTCAATACTTTCAACAGATTTTCAACTCAGTAACAGAATACTGACATTTAAGAGAAGAGGTTAATGTCACACAATATCCTAATACTTTCCTGTACATATCCTGGAAACATTTACCACTCTATTTTACAAAAGAATAGTAACAGAATGACAGGGTTACACACACAAAAAGCCTAATTCCTCACATTTAGTGTTAAATTACCAAAGATTTGTAGTGGACAGATACTTCACATGCACAGACAAAATCATAGTGATTTTGTCAGAAAATTGAATGAATTTTTTTGCTGTAGTGTGGTGGTTTGAGAGTTCCCT
>VWYK01099159.1:0-14190 GCA_013399775.1 Semnornis frantzii
AGTCAAATGCCTTACTCAGGTAAATGTAGATGACATCAACAGCCCTTCCCTTGTCCACTGTCACTGGACTTCATCATAAAAAGCCACTAAATTTGTCAGGCATGATTTGCCCTTGNGTCAGGCATGATTTGCCCTTGATGAAACCTTGCTGGTTACCACCAATCACCTCTGCTTTGTTTTCCATTGCCTTAGCAGAGTTTTCAGCAGGATCTGCTCCATGACCTTGCCAGGCACAGAGGTGAGACTGACTGCTCTGTAGTTCCCAGGGTCATCCTTTTTTCCCTTGAAGATGGGTGTTATGTTAAATGCAAACATTAAACTTCAAACTGGAAAGAGGTTCTTAGTTTCAATTATACCTGTTGCCAGGGGACTTGAGAAGCTCCCTTCTACTAAGGCAGAAAGGCAAAATAGAATCTAGTTACAGAATTTCTTAGAGAGAGGCTTTGGTTATTTACTCACAAAAATTAGCCCCCAACTCACGGGACTAGCTACAGCTTCTGACAGCACCCAAACACTTTCAGGGAGTTCTGTTAATTCCTTGTCTGCCACTGAGGCTTCTGGTTCTTCCCAGACTCCCCAGGGTGCAGGGGAAAGAGGCAGAAAATAAGTATGTATAAGCATCCAAACTGTGTGTTGTAAATAAGTTTTCTGGTGAGATTTAATGTTAATAAACAATTTTTGTAGTTATTGACGATCTTTGCCTGGATATCAAAATAAATACCTATTATTAATTTTGCATAATTCATAGCAGAATCCTGTGCCTTTACACATATCTTCAAACTGTATCTTCCCTATAGTCCCAATTGATAAAACAGATCAGAACACCTTGATCAATATCAGAACAGGCTTTTAGACTGGCATTCTTGCCAGGCTGTCCTAGCATGGTGGAGGTGTACACCTCCTCCTCGGTCAGGTTCCTTTGTCGGGTTACCAATAATCCCTGAAATTCCTTGCCTTATGATTGCAAATCCATTGCCCATGTACTCAAATTTGCAAACATAGACCCATATTTGTTTTTAGGCACGGGCTGATGCCTGGGTGAACAAATCACTACAAGATCCTATAGATCTTTGGTTCTTTATGCTCCGGGCCACACGAAGCCCAAGAAAGTCTTGTCATGGGTCAACAGGTTGTCCTGGCACTTGTGGCTGTGCCACACCCAAAGCCCTCCTGCCTTGCATTTCCCTCCTCACCTCTTTTCTCAACAGAACTCCTGAATATGGGCAGTGCAGACCTTCAGGCCTGCTAGTGCTAGGTTGATCACCACACCCACCAGAGAACTGTCCAGCACAGTGCTGCTTTGTCCTGCCTTGAAGTTAATCTTGGGAGCACCTTAATGTCTGTAGGCATAGGCTGGACATTAGAGAAGCGGCTAATGCCACCCGGGCTCTTTGGATCTTTCTCCAGCAGCTTTCTTCACAACAGTCTGAGGCAAAGATAAGACATCTGCACCATATTAGAGAGCTAGGTCTGACTGAGGACAGCTGAACATGGCATGTGCGGGATGGGAGGGCATGAACCTGATTGTGTCACATACCACTGCAGATGGGATAGAGGCAGTCTCTGTCAGCCACAGCCTTCTGGCTCATCAGCAGGCTGCTGTGGACACTATCAATTCTTCATCAATTGTTCCCAAGGTCAGTCATACTTTCTTAGGAAAATCATAACGGCTGAAGCAGAGTAGGGAACTATCAAGAGGCAAGAGAAAAATTTTGAAACATTCCACAGTCTTCTAAAAACCACCTTACCCTCCCATGGCCATTCAGACATGCATTTTTTTATAGGAGAATTGTTCTGATACAAGAGCAAACAACATCTTTGCCGGGCCTGGCAGGCAAAAGAAAATTTGAATGCCCAGAGAGCACCATTTGGTGGCTATACTGGGCCCCAGCCCCGGCCCTTCTCCTGCCTTACCACTTCATCCCACTTATCACCACAGCCCTTCACTACTCTTCCTTGGCCTTGCTTCCAAATCCTAGGGAGGAAAGGCTGATCCTGGCTCTGAGTAGGTCTTTACCGCAGATATCACAGGATGGTGAGTTGCAGGGTGAGAAGTTACTGCCAGTCCCTATGACGAAGCAGTCAGTATAGTTTTGGTACTGTTTTGGTAACCACTTAAGTACAGGTCCTCACCAGACCCACAGAGGAGGTGTTTTCATGGTGTCAGTGCTCTGATTGTGGGAGCTCAGAGAAGTGTCCCCACATTAACAGAGAGCAGAGGGAAGGAATTACGACTGTGGTATTGTGGTTATCACCAAGGCTGGCACAGACAATTGCATACTGCTTCCCTCCCATCCATTTGAGGGAGCATATCCACATCTTAGTGGGGATGCAAAAGTCAGCAAAGGAGACTGTTCTATTTTTTCTAATTATAAAGATTTATAGGCTTGAATTCCTGAGGCTCGAACAAGGGAATTGGGAGTGTTTGAAACTATACTCAAAGCACTCAAAGTTGTAATGCTCTTTGACTGTCAGAAATGGTCTGAACTTCAAAAAAGTGCTGTACAGAAACTTCCATTGACTACTGCTCATTCATATACTGCATCTCTTCTCTAACTGATGTACCTGTGATGTAAATGGATCACTCATTCTTTATTTTTCAGGCAGTAAGTTAGTGTAGTCGATTAATCAGGTTCATTACTCTGACAACAGGAAACCTAGAAGAAACAAAGAACTTTTTTTTTCTTTTATCTATCCTTTATTTAGTTATAGCACCCAAAGCTGCGTTATATTAACACAAGCAATAAAGTTTTCATATTTTATTCCTGCCAGTGTGTTTCCAAATCCGGGTGAAATGCTGGAAATACGTAATGCTGCCATAACATCAACACAGGGTCTAGATCACAATGATACATGATTTACAAGTGAATCCCAATGAAAGAATTTATAATTTAGGTGTGAAACCTGTAACCTAAGGAACTGTGACCATTTATATTTCCACCAAGTATTATAAGAAATAGCAGCTCTAGGAACTATAGAGGTAACATATTTAATCATAATTTTTGCATCACTTTATTGGATGCTCCATGTTAGATGTACAATTTATAGCTATAGTGTGTGTTGGCTACAATGCTATAATGAGAATGTGTACTGCTTGTATTGCAGAAAGGGTTATGAAATGTAAGGACCTGTCTCCACGTTTAACAAAATGGAACAGCAATACAACAGAACTGTGCCATGTGTGAATACTGTGAATGGATAAGTTATAATGTCATTCATTCAAAAAAAACCCAAAATATTTCAATTAGAAAAAGGATACAAAATGTAGTAAAACATAAATTACATTTAAAGGCCTGTACATGACTCATAGAAGCACAAACCCAGCACTTCATACAGTATTGCTTATTTCGGTCTTCTAAGGTTCAAAAATTCATTTTTACTAAAGAGGCAGGAAAAAATATGGATTCAGGTACAATCCATCAGCAACTGTGTTAAATCAAGTAAGTCTGTAACCCCACACAAACCCCAACACTTTTACAACGTAGGAACAGACATGTGGAGTCCTTTCCTGTACTCGATAAACAATATGCAATTAAAGTTGGATTGTTAAGTTAGTGCACACCTACGATATCCCCTACAATATCCCCATTTTTTGGTTAACAGTGTATTAAGGCTGCTTGCTGCTGAAAATACACAGCAGAGAAGGAATACTTTCATCCAAAAATGCAGTCAGATGATCTCATTTGGAAGCTTCTGTCACAGTCATTCATTGGGAATGATGAAAGAAAGACATCCTCTTTCCTCACTTGTTTTTCCACAGGATGTTGTGGATGCTATAAGTTTATGTGGGTTCAAAATTATTTGGATAAATTCATGGTAGAAAATTCCATCGAGGCTGGTTGAACAGAAAAGAATTTCACTTATGGCTTGGGAAGTCCCTAAGCTAGCGATTGCTGGAGGCTGGGGAAATTCTACAAGGGAAATTGTCCTTGCAGTCTTCCCTGGGCAGACATTATTGCTAGCCTTTTGAGACATGCTACTGAGCTGGAGAGGCCCATGTTCTGACTCAGCATAGTCAGGTTTGTGTTCTGTTCTCCTACTGTTCTGGTTTTCTTAATACAAGCACAGGTCAGCACCCTCAATGTGTAGTTTTCTCAGACAAAAACCAAGCAAAAATCTCGTGTCCATTATATCAAAGAGATAAATACTATAAACTAAACAACTGTCCATCGCACCCGGGCCATTCTTTGTGCTCAGAGAAATTCTACAACCATAGCTGGATTCCTTTTTGCATTACTGGTTTAAGCATAAATCACTAACATTACACCCACATATCATGATATACATGATGTGCAATGCTACTCTGCAATACGTTGCACAGCAACAGTACATAACTGAAAAAAGCAGCTTCCCTCAAGAACTGTAGGACAGTAAAAAAAGATTAAACCCAGCAATTCTATACCATCATATTTGCAAAATCTGATGGTGGCAATGGTTAATAAACTCAGTATACCATTACTGCTGCACTTTACATGAGTGTAGGTTTTTCAGTTTTCCTTCTTTAAGTCAGATCAAAATCATTGCTATTAAGCCTAAGGATCTATAGTCTCCACATGTGGAAGTGATGTAAAATTCTTAGTAAAGAGGCTGAATTCATTAAGCTTCTGATTGAATTTCTGCTTCGTCCATCTGAAGTGTGTCATTATCACCAAGCAATTCTGTTTCAGGCACAGAGCCCTCCTCTTCCTCTTCCTCTTGGACAGCATTCTGGGTGATGTCTTCTGTTCCATTGTGTGTGTCATCTGTGCCCTCCGAGAGCAGAGCAGCCCTATCGGCCACTGATGCATTGGAAGGCGCTGTTGTTACATAGCCTGTGCTGGTGGATCCACTACCGCTGTGGTGGGAGCCTGGTTTGGGAATGATCTGGGGAGGCATTTGCTGAGGAGCCATTTGCATTGGAATTTGGACGGGATAAAAATTTGGCAAGTAAGCACCATAGGCAGGCATTGGCTGGTAACCGTTGACTGGAATGTAGAGCTGAGGAGGTGGGACCATTGGTCTCATCTGCCCTTTCATTTGTATGAACTGTGGTTGAGGGAAAGACGGAGTTTTCTGCTTTGGTCCAATGTACCTAGCATTGCTGATGTTGCTAACAGGGCTTGTGCTGAGAGAACTTGTTTGAGTGGTGTTGCTTGCCCCAGAGGTTTGCGCTGAGCTGTTGTAATTAGAAAGGTTTCCCCATGTTCTTAATCTGTTGTGTATATCTTTAAATCTCGGTCTTCTGTTGGGAAATTCGTTCCAACACTCCAACATCAAAGTGTATATCCATGTGGGGCAGTCATCGGGACATGGTAAAACCTGCCGGTTCCTGATCATCTCAATGACATCCTGGTTAGAATAACCGCAGTAAGGCTGCAGGCCGTAGCTGAAAACTTCCCACAACACAACTCCGTATGACCATATATCTGAATCGACAGAAAATTTGCCATACATAATAGCTTCAGGTGACATCCACCGGATAGGAAGAAGAGAATTTCCCATCAGTTTGTAGTAATCAGCAGCGTAAACCTCCCTGAAAAGGCCTAAATCGGATATTTTGACATTCAGTTTATCAAAAACCAGTATATTTCTGGTGGCCAAGTCCTTGTGGACAACATGGTGGCTTGAAAGGTACTCCATTCCTGCAGCTATCTGAGTCACAATATGGAAAAAATCCGCTGGTTCCAGAGTGGATTTTACTGTCTTGTCATCGTCGGTGCTGCCAACATCTGAATGGGGAGATCTCATCACCAAGAATTCATGGAGGTCACTGTGGGAACAATAACTAAATATCATGCTTATAGGTTGTTCCTTTGTAACTATTCCTAGCAAACAAACAATATTTGGGTGCTGTAATCGTGATCTCATCATTGCCTCATGTTTGAATTCTTCCCGAAGAGCCAGTTCTGCTTTGTCTTTAAGTGTCTTGATAGCAACAGCTTGTGTCTGTTCACCTGGTGCTGTACCAAAAAGATGACCCTTGTAGACTTTGCCAAATCTCTCCTCTCCTAGTTCCTCCATAAACCGCACGGTGGACAAATTGATTTCTTTAAGTTTAGCCTGAAATGAAGTAAAGAAAACAATTCAGTGAAAAATTCACAATGTTTTCTAAACAACAGATCTCTTATCAAAGAAAAGCTCTCAGTGGTTAAAGGCTCCAAATGGAAGATAAATATGGTCAAAATTACTTTTCAGGTCTTTGCATGTCCACATCAGTACAGTATATTGATTTTACAGTTAACCTTGAAATGTGTTACATTGCTATTAGAAATGTGAGTTGAATTATGCTGCAAAATGATGAATAAAATTATTTTTACAAAGGATGAACCATATTTCCTGCTAAATGAATAACAAGTTCAGAGTAAATCTGGCAAATGATGACATCTATTTGCTGAGAACTCTTATGCTAGCTATGATGAAGAGCGGAGTGTAAGAGAAGGAAGAAGGAATTTTTCTCTGGTAGATGAAGGAAAAAGCGGCAAGCACAAAAGTGAGAAATCACCAAAGCTTCCCTCCTGCATCTGGCAGAGAAAGCAGGGGAATTTGTGATAGTGCTCTACTGGGTCCATCCTGATGAGCTTGGTCTGGAGGAGTACCCAACTGAGCCAGACACAGCCAGCATAGCTTCAAACAAAGGCAACTGCAGCACAAGGGATCAGGGCTGGCTCTAAAGAGGCTTTAACAGGTGATTTAGGAACAAGCTCTGATTTTAGCGGCCAACACACTGTGGTCTGGACCAGGCAGTTTTTAGCACGGCCCAGATTCAGCCATCAAACCTCCCCTTTATAACATAAAGTCAATGTCATTTGTTACAACTGGTACTACCTTGGAAATATTCTACAGTTTCCTGAACAGATGTTGCCAATTCTTCCCAACAGACCATTATTTTTTAGAACTTGCATCTTGTAAATGTTGTGATTAAAAATTCAACATTAGTTCTGAACAGGACTTTAGCTTAGAGATCAGTCAGTTGAGCCAGAAAAAATGTATGCAGGATCTGAGATCTGTAGATGGAAGTTCAAAGCATTTTCATTTCACTGTCCTTTGTGAAGCATGTTGTACCTCAGTTCAGCAAACCCACTCAGCGGCGGTTGAGAATACTCACAGACGCAGCCAATGGATTAGATGAGAAACCCTCCCATGTATCCTGCTTTAAATGAGCAAACCAGCCATGGCATTACCAGGACTGAAAGTGAGCTGCAGGCTGAAGACTGGATGGGAAACAACAGCATCTCCAGTCACTGAGATGACAGGCAGAATGAGGATTGACAGGTAAGGACAAATGTCATAAAACACTTTGTCCTGAAAGCCATTGCCTGAAGCTAGGATTTCTGAATACGACTACTGAGTGCAAGACCTAGTTTTCACTGGAGTAGATGGCTAATACAGCATGAAAATAAAATCCTATACAACATGGCTCAATTTGAACACTGACAACCTGACATGCTGAAAATCATGACAATTTGGAACTGTGCGGCACAAAAAAGAACTGCAAAAAAAATACCTGTTTGTGTTGATTGATGAGTGGCATTTCCATGTCCTGGCTAGGAGATGCCATCAGTTGGCGGCGCTGTGGTGTAGCAGCAGATGCCTTCTGTTTGTTTCTGCACATACAGACCAGAAAGAAAAGGCAGGCAATAACCAGAGGAATGGCTATGCTGGGAACCAGGATGTAGAGGATTCCCATTTTACTGTTGTCACGTGGACCTGTCAGGCACAAAAATTATCATTGTTTACAATAAGGGTTGTTTTTTTGTTGTTTGCTTGTTTGTTTGGTTTCTTTTTGGTATTTTGTTGTTTGGTTTTTTTAAAATTAATTCATCAGTAAATAAAATCCCAACAACCTACGGTATGATTATTAATGCTATATTTTAAACAAAAAATTTAACTCCTATAGCTTGAAAATGAAAGCCACATTAACGTTTCCCCATTCTCCATAATTATCCATTACATATTTCAAAGAATGGACAGAGTAACTAGCAGCACGAAGATAAACTCCACATTTAATGCCCTGACTCTAACAGTATGTGGTTTATTTCACTTTATTTTTGAAGTTTCTGGTTGGGGAAACTGCAGAACATAGACCAGAATATCATTGCATTATCTCATTCAGGGAAAAAAACCCCAACCCCCAAACAAGTAAGTAGTCTTCATCAAAGTATATAAATCAATGTGATAAACCACAGTACAGCATTGGAATCAGGCCTTCTCACCTACATCCATAGAATCATAGAACAGAATCATAGAATGGCATGGTTGGAAGGGACCTCAAGGATCATCTAGTTCCAACCCCTTGCCATAGGCAGGGACACGTCCCACATTCAGCCATTTGATCAGCACATTGCCCTCATTTGACCTCCACTTGTACTGCTACTGTCCAGAGTAAAATAAATCTTACTTCTTATTGGCAAAGGTATTATTTGTTCTGTAATAAACTGAAGGTCCTCTAATGCTGCCATGAGACAGTCACAAAAGAGCCATCAATACACTTAATAAGACTGTTGGAACTTTCCTAAAAAGTTTTTTTTCCTTGGTATTAGGAAATTACAGTGAAGTCTGGGTGGGATGTTTTCTGCAATCCATGATCTTGCTATTTGTGGCTGCTGCTTTCACCACAACCACATCTCTGTGTCATCTTTACACCATGTCACATGCAACATAGACATTTATTCTAAATGTTGAATCATGCTACTTATAAAAAATGAGTCAACTAAGAAATTTCCTATCAGTTTTGAGAACTCTTAAATATCCAGGCAATCTGTAAAAAGAAGAGGTTTTTGGCCTCTGTGATACATCTGCTGCTACAGGAAACGTGTCTTTATTCCTAATGAAGCACAGTATTGAGCTGCTTTGTCACATCCAAAGACATTTATCGTAGTAACGGCTCTAAAGTGAAGGCTATACCAATACAGGAAAATGAGTGGGAGAGTATTAAGCTGTGAGGGCTGTTCTTTTTATTTTTGCTATCAGTTCGGCAGTACAGAGCCACTAACAGAGAGCTAGGACTTTTTTTATAAGATCAGCTGGTTTATGACATCTCTGCTTCACAGGGTTCCTCCCAACCAAGCATGGTGCTCTGTCTCCCTCTAGAGGATCTGGAAATCCTTGCCGTCTGCAAGATGACTGGAAGCAATACACCACAAAGCAGCACGGGCAAATCATAGAATCATAGAATCAACCAGATTGGAAGACATACAAGCGATAAGTAAGCCAAGTCTGGCATTTGGCAAGTTAGCATACAAACTGCAGCAGTATCGTTAATTATTACCTCATCTAAAGCACCCAATGTATAATAAAAAGGTGACACACTATCAGTTGCAAGCTCCCATCTCCAGAAATTATTAACCACCTACAGCACAAAACAAAGGTGCCACATTACGGATGGCAAGTAAAACTTCTGAAAGCATTTCCTAGGTGAATTGTACTTGTAAAAATAGGGAACATTCAAAATTGCACAGGATTCAGGATAGTAGTAGGGGGAAAAAAAGAAAGAGAATACATACTACAAGAAGGTATGTCACACAGTTCCATGCGTACGTTTTTGTTCTTTGTAAAACACCAGGGCCCATCCATCTGACCTCCGGGATTTCGACAATACGCATGTCCTCCACCTAGCTCTGGGAACTGTGTGCTGGTCA
Source organism: Semnornis frantzii (assembly GCA_013399775.1). Lineage (NCBI taxonomy): Eukaryota > Metazoa > Chordata > Aves > Piciformes > Ramphastidae > Semnornis > Semnornis frantzii. The sequence goes on from VWYK01099159.1 coordinate 9,618, forward strand.
GATCATGGTTGTGGGGACTCTGGGAGTCCCAGAGTTGGCAAGTGTGGCCGGACTTGGTGACGCTGACTGTCCCTCTGTAGTCTGCTCCAGAACCATTGTAGCACTGATGATCTGCAACACAGTTTGACAAACCAATCAAGGGCCAGCATGACCAAAGGGGTTGAAATATGCAGACCATGTAAGCAAGCATACTTGAATTCGGGTACTGAGAATCATAGAATCATAGAATGGTAAGGTTGGAAGGGACCTCAAGGATCATCTAGTTCCAACCCCCTGCCATAGGCAGGGACACCTCCCACTAGTACAGGTCACTCAAGGCCTCGTCCAACCTGGCCTTGAACCCCTCCAGGGAGGGAGCAGCCACAAGCTCCCTGGGCAACCTCTGACAGTGCCTCGCCACCCTCGCTGGAAAGAACTTCCTCCTAACATTCAGTCTAAATCTCCCCTCTGCCAGTTTAAACTCATTGCCCCTTGTCCTGTCATTACAAGACCTTGTAAATAGTCCCTCCCCAGCCTTCCTGTTAAATAGTCTCTCCTCAGCCTTCCTGTAGGCCCCCTTCAGATACTGGAAGGCTACTATAAGGTCTCCTCGAAGCTTTCTCTTCTCCAGGCTGAAGAGCCCCAACTCTCTCAGCCTGTCCTCATAGGAGAGCTGCTCCAGCCCTCTGATCTTCTTTGTGGCCCTCCTCTAGACCCGCTCCAACAGTTCCATGTCCTTCCTGTGCTGGGGGCTCCAGAACTTCACACAGTACTCCAGATGGGGTCTGACGAGAGCAGCGTAAAGGGGCTTCATGATTTAAATTAAAGTTGTGGGTTTTGAAATTTCAGTTCTGCAAGTATCTGTGCTCTTACACCCAGTTATTTCTGGATTGTGCCCTAGAGTGGCTCATCTCCATGGTTATATACAGTAATATCTGGTAATTGAGTATCAGCTGATACTAAGGAGTACCTATAGACCTTTATATACAGGACAAAGCAAATTAAATTAGATGTGAGTTTCACCCTAGAAAAGGTCTGGGAGCAGTGGAAACACCTGCCATTTCTACTTCTCATAATATTACTGTCTTGCTCACACTGCTCACTTCCTAGAGAAATCAGTGCTGCATTTTCCAATGCCTGTTGTCAGGTTTTCCTTCTTTTCTTCTTTAGAAATAAGGGATTCAGGTTTTTCTTATCTTTGCATACGTCACTTTCATATCTGCTGAACTGTCACTTTCATATCTGCTGAACTCTTATCTTTATTCTTTCTGTTTTGCTGTCTTCATAATTTTTGAGTGCTTGTCTCCTCCATGCATCACTGTAACCAAATCGTGTTTTTCTGCATGTATGCAGCATTAGCATTTTCTGAGACTCCCTCCCCAGCTCTCAGGAATCCAGCTCTCTCACAGCCATTCCTCCAGACTCCCAAGGTACTCACACTGCATCTGTTACACCAGAGGAAACATCTCTGACTGATTCAGATCACTGAGAATCACGGACGACTTTTGCCAGACTTTTTGTTGTTCATGTTCTCATCTGTTTTGCTTGATACCTCTTTCCCTGAATGATTTATCCCTGTCATAATTTTCCCATCTTTTTCCACTTCTCAGCTACACTAGATTGCCTTACAAGCACACAGGTAGTCCTCCACACTCACTGCCATGCCATGACTCCCACTTTTTTAACTGTGAGTTCGGACAACTAATATTTAGAACAATCTTATCACACTTTGAACTGTTGGAGATTCCTTGTTGAGCATTGTAAGGGGTTTTGACTAATTGCTAGGAAATGGAATAGGCAGAAAGATTGTCAGCACATAATTACTGGCACTGGAATGACTCTTCTCCTGGATGCAAAAATGAATTCACAGCCATCCTGAAAAAGATAATTACACTCTGTGCTCAGTTTACAGGATTAATATTCTTGTGGATTTCCATACAGAAAGAATGCAGCACGCTACATCTTTAATTTTTTAAATGGATTTTTCTAGTGAAGCTTCCACAGCCTATCTGACTGAGGTTTATTGATAGGTAAACAAAACTCACAACAAAACTCCAGACAGGCGAGGACTCAGACAGAGGCATGCACATGAGAAAGGAAACGTGCAACATGCTGTTGCCCCTCCCTAATCCAAGTTGCATTGGTTGTGGGAACACAGAGTGCTATAGTCCAGGGTGTTATCGTCCAGGGTGGCTGCTATAACCCTTTTCAGTACTTAGCAGCATCCTTCAAACTTCCCTGTTACCCTAACTATACCCTGCAACAGTGCAAGAGTACGGTTAGTGTTAACATGGTAAGTAGTAACATCCAGCACAGCAATACATCTTTGCAAAAAGACTACTCATACTCGATGTGGATAAGCAACAAGCACTACTTTTTCCCCACGATGAAGCACCCAGACTTACATCGGCTGAGCCTCTCCACAGGGATCCCAATTCTTATGCAGTTGGCAGCTTCCAAAGTGTCAGGTCGTGGGAGATCCTCACACTTAGGCAACTGGAGCTGCATCAAGATGAGAGGATTTGACCTAGCGATGTTGTACTCCTGTCTACAGAGGTCATTCTCCAGAACTTCACATTCGTCCCGGCACAGCTCTCGTGGCTTAGGGGTCCGAGAGCGCTCATCACAGAGAGGAAACACGAAGTGGCAGAACGATGGTATGGCAAACTGCGAGCACTGATCGGACAAGTGCGTGGAAGTGCCAATCATGGTGAAGGCAGCTGGAGAGGAACAAAAGTACTGCTTAAGAATTCATTCACAAAATGTATGGGGATAAGCCATCATTTTCATGTCATTTGCCTGTTACAACTTTCATCTTTTCTGGAAGATCTGAAAGCCTACTGAGAAGCAGGTAAATCAGGTCATTTCTGCTGCAAAGCAGAGCTGAGAAATACGGAAAGCAAACCCAGCACCCCAGTGCTGCTCTGGCATCTGCACCAAGCTCACCAGATACCAGTTCATAGGAATTTACCCAAATGACTAGCATTGAGCAAACTGTTAGCACTCAGAATCACAGAATCATAGAATGGTAAGGTTGGAAGGGACCTCAAGGATCATCTAGTTCCAACCCCCTGCCATAGGCAGGGACACCTCCCACTAGAACAGGTTGTTCAAGGCCTCGTCCAACCTGGCCTTGAACACCTCCAGGGAGGGAGCAGCCACAAGCTCCCTGGGCAACCTCTGACAGTGCCTCACTACCCTCACTGGAAAGAACTTCCTCTTAACATCCAGTCTAAATCTCCCCTCTGCCAGTTTAAACCCATTGCCCCTTGTCCTGTCATTACAAGACCTTGTAGATAACCCCTCCTCAGCCTTCCTGTTAAAGGATGAAATGTGAAGGCAAGATAAACCTGCCAGGGTGCTGACATGCATTTCTAAAGTTCCTAATAAGGTAAAATCTTTCTTCTTCTTCCTGTAGACATTTTGGTTAATAAACAAGAGAATTGTTTTTCAAGTCTCAAGAGGCAAAATGAAATGTGTCATTGGTACTGGAGGATATATTGCTATTAATAGGGATAAGAAGGCTAACATGCAGCAGTTTTGGGAAAAATTAATGTAATCAATCTCAGGATACTGATCATACTAAGATGAATGTCATAATGAATTAGGAACGTTATCTTCCTCTTCAGCTCTCAGCATTTATGTACTAACATTTATCTCAGAGTTTACTTGTGCACTTCAAAGACAAGATAAATGTGCATGTGCATCATATCAGGATGAACCAAGCTTTAAAAGCAGGAATGTTCATTCCCAGACTGGAAAGCATCATTTGTGAGAAAGGCTTGTTAGACTGTATCTTCCACCAGCACACACTCTAAAAAGAGAAGAAATGAGTAGTTCAAGTAATTAATTAGTCTATTTACAATCTGCAGATTAATGCTTCCCCTTTTGTCCTGTTCTCTCCATTCAATCACCAACTTCCTTCTGTTTCCTGCTCTCAGAGAGTCTCCAGTCTTCCTAAACACCACACGTGCAGCAAGCAGCCTCAATTCCAGTCTTTTGTACTCTTTACACGATTGGTTATTTTAATGCTGTAATACTAACACAGGAATATATCAGTTACTAGTCATGTAGGGAATACTGCATGCAATCATGATATGAGGCCTCAAATGACAGCTGTGACATGTGCTTGTCCTGAAGACAAACAGGGGAAAATTAAACCTGGAGGAGTGAAGCAGCTGCTGTTGACTGAGATGCCACACTAATTGTTTGAAGGCATTGTAGAATTTATGTAAGTATGAATGAAGAATTCTTAGTTACATCCTTATTCTGATGTGAAGTGTAAAAGCCAGAAAGGCTGTGCAATGGTATCTCAGGGGTTTATAATTTTAGCTATTAAATAGCACAGGAAAGACAGTGCTAGCTACTCATACGCACAGGTCAGAAGGCAAGTCCATGCATTCTTTCTTGTTGGTTTTCCAGTTTTTCAGGTTGTTTTTCTCCAGAAACATCCATCTATTTTTAAATAGAAAGCTCTAATTCTCACTTAACCACACAGCCAGGACCAAACAGCATCAGGGGCCACAGAGACAATGGGAATATATTTCATATATTGGCACAGCAGGGAAACAAAAATCCAGAATGAAAATTCCCC
>VWYK01099160.1:0-14466 GCA_013399775.1 Semnornis frantzii
CTCAAGGTGTGGCCTGACCACAATGGTCATCTTCGAAGCCAATTTTGCAGTCTAACTTGTCTCCAGTTCACTATCAGGTTTGCTGCAAGTTTCCTTTCCCTGTTTCAATTTATGTAAATCTCAAGTACCAAACATTCACTTAGATCTATTTCTCCAGACGTTTATTATGTAAAATATCTATACCTATTATCTTCAGTATTAACTTTTCCCAGCAGGCACACAAAGTGATTAAAAAAATATAAAGAATCAGTTTACAAAGGAAACAACTTCCAGCCTCTACAGTACATTTTTCCTTCTGAATGCATTCTGTTGGTTTTCTAGTTATGAAGAAAAATAAGGGAGTTGCCTAAACATTTTTGCTTTCTTTATGGTTTCATGCACACCCCAAACCCAGTATTAACAAGCATATTCTATGAATTTCTAGACTTACAACAATATATAAAACATTGAGTCAAAGCACAAGTTTTTCTATTGCTTTTCTACACAAACCTCCTGATAATCCCTTTAGTCTACTCTTCAATAAAGTTGTGATGGTTTGGGAGCTCCCCACCCCCCACACTTTGTAAAATCACCCAGACTACACTCAGCCAGCTGGAAGTTGAGGACTGAAGCTATATTTACAGCTTTGCACAATGTACAAGTAGATATATACACTATATACAGGAATATTTACAGAAATATACAAGTTAAAGGTAATACAGAAACACAACACCCCTCCCAGAAACCAGAGACCCCAGGAGGGGCTCCCAACCACCCTTCCACCTTCTCCCCACCCCTACACCTTACCCCAAGGTTTGCCTTACACATAAGATGAGTTTGGAGGATCGACAAAGAGGGTTAGAAGCAGAGTGGTTAGTTAGGTTACTCATCAGAGAGGAGAAGACCAGAAGACCCACCGGCTCCCAGAGAGACCAAGAGACTCTCTATGTTGCCTATGTTTGTGTCCTTGTTCTTATACATCTCAGCAAGCCTATGAGTGATGTAGACATCACCACTGTTTTCTTTTCACAGTCTATAATAATTATTTCCATGAAAATATTCCAATTAGTCTCAAACTGGCACAAAAGTTTATCTCTACATCTTCACATCAATATTCATCATTCATATGTACTAAACTACATGACATAACTGTGGTGTCTTATAAACTGTCCACAAAATGTATGGAATCCAAAGTATAAACATAAGGAATAACTTCAAACAATTAGTACTTCCATGAGACATGACAGAAAAAGATTTGAACTAGATGTGTCAGAGAAAAGGAGACTGCAGGAGTAAGGGATATACCGTGGTCTTTTTATTCTCTTATAATAAGCATATAACATATATAACTCTATATGTATGAACATACTTAATGTGTAAGAGACAGTGAACAGTTAAGAAATGTTAAGGATAGAAAATTACCTTCCTTTCCCAGGTTCATTTTTCATTCTTCTTTTTAATACTTGCAAGCTTTGAACCTCAACTCAGAGACAGTTGAAGACTGGGAAAATGTTCTGGGAAAAATATCCTGCACCACCTGATCCTTTCCCTGTCCCTATGGTTTATCACAGATATCTGCTAAGCCATACCAGTAGGAAAGACAAGATACTGAGCTATATAGGCAATTGGTCTGACCATCTAGAGATGTTATGTTCTTACGGTTGGCAGGCTGGAGACTGTTAGAGAATCATAGAATGGTTTAAGTTGGAAGAGACCTTTAAAGGTCATCCAGTCCAACACCCCTCTAGTGAGCATGGACATCTTTAACTACATCAGGTTGTTCAGAGTTCTATCTAACCTGACCTTGAACATTCCCAGGGATGAGTTATCTACTGCATCTCTGGGCAAGCTGTTAAGAGTTACATCACTCTCATTGAAAAAAAAAAAAAAAAAGAAAAAAAAAATCACCCTTATATCTAGCCTAAAACTATTACCCTTTGTCCTGTCACAACAGGACTTGCTAAAAAGACTGTCTTCATTTTTCTTATAAACTCACTCTAAGTACTGAAAGGCTGCATTAAGGTGTCCCCTAAGTCTTCTTCACAGTGAACAGCCTCAACTCTCTCAGTTTTTCTTCATAGGAGAGGTGCTACAGTCCTCTGATCATTTTTGTGGCCTTCCTCTGGACCCACTCGAACATGTGTTTCTTGTGCTGAGAACTCCAGAACTAGACACAGTAGTCCAAGGGAAGAGCTCACAATTGTTTGCCACAGTAATACAATTAATGAGCCTCCTAAAGATATTTATAAATGTAAAAAACGATGCACTAACCACAGCAAGTATCTTGATTGATTTCAAGTATCTCTAACATTGCAGAAACTTTCACTAGGTGATAGTAATGACTTTACACAAGAAAGCATAAATACTTACAGCAATGTAGTGGTAGAGGCTCAGACCTACAAATCTGTCCCAACAAGCAAAGTAACTACCTGAGCTCTTAGCTCACTCTGAACATCACACTACTGGGGACTGATTTCTCTTACTGACTAAACTATGTAGAATCAAACTTAGCTTTGGAACGCCTGTACTGTTCTGTGGTCACAGTTATATATACTGAAAACTTATGACTAGAACAAAAAAGAGGAAAAGCAAAAAAGTAAGCAGGAAAAAACCAAAACTAAACAGAAAACAAATAAACCCCATATCCAAACCTAAAGTCCTCTGCACATGAAGTAAAACTGTGAGGAAACTACAGCTAAGATTGAGCTGTTTTTACAGAAAGTTGTTGCTTGTATTAGAAGGCTGCTTTTGTCAAAGAAATAGTGTTGCTAAATAATTGACCTTTATAGAAACCTCAGAAGATATGTTCACTGAAGAGGTCCAAAGCCAGACTGATAGTGATTAATTAGTTGGTTGTCATGGAGATGGTGTTAAATTTGTTCAGTAAAATCTCCTTTTAGATCTTCTTTTAATATGGAAGAAAAAGATAAAGAAGCTGAGTTCCATCTTAGAAACCTTCATGTATGAAGAGCTGAAGCTTTTACTATGTTGCATCTTCAAAACACAGCAGAAAGACAACAATCAAATTCTGTTCTACACATGTTTTTTTAAACAAAAAGTAATAAAACTTAAGTATATTAGTACTGAAAATAAAATGAACGAATTTTGCCTGCTTCATTCAAGGATATATGAAATTGTAGAGAGATAAATATTCACAGAAATTATAATATATGTATTTATTGATGGGCAAGACAGTTAGTTAATAGATTAAACAAAAGGGGCTGTGCTCAGAAAGAACTTTTTGCTTCCACAAAGGAACTTTTCCCTCCTAATCGAACAAAACATTAAATCAATAATTACAAGAAGAGTCTCCATTGATTTAAATAAAGGTCTTTCAAAGACAAAAGCTATTAAAAGTGGTCCAAGATACAGAAAGAAACTTTGGCTATTAGTGGTTCGATGGAAGCTCTGTGGAGGGTCTTTCCATCTCTTCTTCACTGACTGAAATGCTGAAAGGATTTGTTTGTCTGTTATTTACTTTTATTTCCTTCTGTCCAGATGTCAAAACTATGTTTCTATTCAAAAAATCTTTATATAACATTTCACTTCAGCTACCCAAACACTTAACATAGAAGTGTCTTTTACTGCTCTCATTATTGTGAAGACTAATTCGTACAATGAACATAAACTTTCATCCTCATTTCAAGGACAAACCTGAAATAATCAGGTTTTTATATTCTTCATGTTATTTATTTTTAATAGCTATCCAGATAGCAATTATTTAACACCTGACAAAGAATGATGTTACCTAGTCCTACCTGTCTTGCCAAATTCAGAATCATGACTCTAAAGGTCTCTAACACCTCTGGATAAAATAGCAGGTAGAATAAATTCTTCCATATACAACCCCTACTTCTTAGCTTCTCATTTACAGATGTAATTATAGGACAAGGAAAAGATACAGTCACAATGTTTTATTGTTATAACAACAAATCTACATGCTACACAAAACTCATTCTTCTCTAGTGCCCATATTCCTACAGCAATATGTGGAAAAATCTACATAGCTAATACTGATTTACTTTGGTTGCTCTTGCATGATGGTACAATCAGCATTAGCTATCCGTGAAGAAGCTGCTACATGAAGCTCACTTCAAAAGAGATGGTCATGCTGTTCACAACCATGGTTAGACCACTAAAATGTATTTCACTGTTGGCACAAGAGTTTGTAATAATTATTTCCTGCATCCAAGGCCAAAGAGACTATTTTAAATTACAGATTACTTCAAATTTCAAAACTATTTTAACATGCTAAGGCAAAAAAAAAGTCTACACTTTCATATTCAAATCCTAATAGATGAGTGAGCAGTAGAATATATTAATCCAATTGGAACTAAATTTACTTTAGGTATTTGGGAAGAATCTGGACAAGAATATAAGTCTGAGGATCTTATTGTCTGCCAACATGTTTTCTGGATTTTTGCATGCATTCTAGTGTTTTCTGATAAAGAAAATATATAGTAATATCAGTTATAACACTGTAACACTGTAAAGAGATGTTAGTTTAAATGATCTATTTATTTATGTTCTTCTTTTGTTTCAGAATTAGAGGTTTTGTCATTCTTATTTTCCCAATTAAGGGCTAGGAGTGTGCCTTTATCATGCCTTTACCAAACTCCATCTTTCTTGATGTTGACAATGTAGTACCATTAGTTCCCAAGATTTTTTTGCAATTTAAGTTTTCATGAAACACTTTAGCAAAGAAGGAAGAAATTAGTCTATGCCTTACTACAGATGACCACCTTAGAGTCCTTAGAACTTTCACGCTACATTACATCAGTCTCAAGTTTACATTGCTTTTCTATTAGACTTTTATCTGATTAATGGAGAAATACTGTGCTACAAATCAACACTTACACAGAAGTGAGGACACGAGGTCTCAAACAATGTACAGATGTATACTTTATACAAAAAACCCTTGTGCTGGTTTGAGGCTAATCAGAATATTTTAATGGAGAAGATTATATAATAGGCTGTGAAAAAGAAAACAATGGTGATGTCTACTTCACTCATAGGCTTGCTGAGATGTTTAAGAAGACAAATATAGATAAGGCACTCTCCTGGAGAGTCTTGGGTTCTCTAGTTGTTTTGGTCTGGACCTCTTCGCTAACTTAACTGAGCACTCTACTTCTAATCCCCCTGGTCGATCCTCCAGATTCACCTTGTGTGTAAACCAAACCCTGGGGCAAGGTATAGGGGTGGAAAAAAGGTGGAAAGGTGGTTGGGAGCCCCTCCTGGGGAGACTGATTTCTGGGAGGGGTGTTCTGTTTCTGTATTACCTTTAACTTGTATATTTCTGTAAATATTCCAGGATATTGTGTATATATCTGTTTGTATATTGTGCCAAGCTGTAAATACAGCTTCATTCCTCAACTTTCAGCCGGTTGAGTCTAGCAAGGAAGAAAAAGATGAGCTTTCAGATACTTAAGCTTATCTTCAACTATCCTTTCATTTTGCCTGGGATGGAGGTTAGACTTGAAGTTAAAAAGGTCATCCCATGCAGCATTTTAAAAAAACAATATAAGTTTCCTTCATCCTTTGGTATATGCCTCCAAATTACAAATTTGTTAGGCAACTTCATCCAAACTGCTAAACAATGCAAGGCAAAGAGAAACCCAACCAAATCTTTCAAGTTTTTGCTGCTTATTTCATACACATACGTTTAGCTACTTTTTAACCAGAGCATATGTAGTACACATAATACCTTCTTTAACTGGATTAGAAATGTTACCATATAAATATCCAGACATTAACAGCCTAAAATCCTTCAAAACTGTTTACGCACTGTTATTCAAATGCCAGAGGGCCTCGTTTTAAATCTCACCCAGTTGTAACTGCTTGCTTAAAGAAAAGAAACAATATCAACAATAAAAAACCCTAGTGTTTGTCCATGTTTTTGTAAACCTTTGCATGTGCACAATCCTTTTGATGTCCAAAATCTCTGCAAACAGATACTCTGTTACTCTGATATCCAATTCCTTCTAAATATTGAAATATATATTTTATCTCAACTTCCCTTTCATCAACTCCTCCTCATTTTTATGAAGAGAAGGGTCTACTTAGAATTTAATTGACTTTTAAGAGAACTATCTACATTGAAACTGTACAAGAGATGCAGAAGTTTAACTGAAAAATGTACAGGCAAACACACACAGAGGCTGATTCATGCTGCTTTTGTAATGGTTGACACTAAGCTGTCACAAACTGACCCAATAAGCTTTCATACCAAGCAGGCAGGTCACATATGATAAAAGGTTTTCATGTCTGCAATGGTAAATAAGCTCACTTAACAGTATGGTGACCTTGGTCAGCTTCTTAATAACTATATTCAGTGAGTTCAGATGACGCGAAACAAATCTCCAGGCACTCTGCTGTCTCACAGCAAGAATCAAAAAGGACAAAACCGCAATCAAAAAACTACAATCAAAGTGGCAGCTGAGGTCCTCAGCAGCGGTTTACTCTAAGTCCCTGCGGAGTGTGGAACAGAAGCCCCAGCAGGTGCTACAGGCATCCCACGGGCTGGCAGCACAGGGCCAGCAGCAGTGGGGAGAAACACACAGTGTTCATAGTGCAGACAGTCCATGACCAGAGCAGCACAGTCAGGCAATGAGAAAGCACCTCAGCGTAAGTTTCTTAAAGGTGCACGTTGCACAGTCAGGGCATAAACTAAGTGGGCAGTGGTATATACACCATCACACCATCATTCCTGCAGTGTATGAGGGTTGTGCGCAGTCTCTGCTACCCATTCTCTTCCAGAAAACACACTCCACTAAGGAAGATGGCCCAGAGAAAGTAAGAAATGCAGAAAGAACTAACCGACAAGTTGCATGCAGTATAGCTATCCAGTTCAAACACAGAGATCTACTAAGGAATGTACTAATTTCCACTGTCTAAGGTTTCCTTTGAATATAAAGCTTTCACTGACATTGCTGATCACTGCAAATACTGAGACTAGTTAGGTACAAGATAGACCATGACCTTATAAAATGCATACAACGGGAAGATCGTTTTCATTACAGACCCTGTCTCCCACTTACTCTAGTTACACAATGTGTAAGTCACCTCCCAAGACTTCTATGCAAACAAAAATATAACCATGCTTAAAACGCAGCGCTCTTCAAGATGTCTCCTTAAAAATCACAGGTTTGACTACGTATGATGTTATTTGCCCACTGCTTGATTGACAACTGCATTCTTATAAAACGTTTAACAGAAAAATCTGCTTTGCACTTTGTGCTCAGACACAAATCCACTTCAAATCAATTTCTAAAAGATAACAATGGAAATTTTCTTTTAAGCAGAAAGATTTTCAGCATACTAATTAGCTGCATAAATGGTACTTAATGCTATGAGATGGATTTCAGAAGTGTATGTACATTTGAAAAAAGTGAAGAAGGAGAGACAGATGGCCAGTAGATACTTCTGCAGTGTTAGACTATTCATGGTGAAGTGAACATTCATAGCAAAATTCAGTAAATGATACCACTACAATGACAGAGGAATATATAAAAGAAAACTTACTGCTGCTCTTGTGATACTCAATGGTGAAAAGAAAAATAATTTAAAAAATCCTATTCAAAATCACATGCTCAAAAGGGAAGCAAAATTGACTGAAAACTATTTTTCAGTTTATACAAAGTTGCATAAACCAAAGTAAGATGGTCCTTCTTCAAACAGAGGTCTGCTAACCTGCTTAGAGAACTACTCATTACTTTCCATATATATGCACCTAGTAGTTCTTAAGATTCTGGTTTAACACAAAGGCTATTTGATGGACTTACTTTGTCTTCGGTTAAGCCATCAATACCACTTGGGATACTCTAATAAATTTAATGTAGTCAGCAGCATGAGGTAAATAGTATCCACCAACCCCATGCTTTGATTCAGCATCTAGAATGGAAGAACTTACATTATATTAAAAAGAAGGAAGGTTGAAGGTCTCATCCAAATGCATCCTGAAATATTGAATTTTTAACATTGTATTGTAAAATATTGGGTGAGACTGATCACCACATCTCTGAGCTCAGTAGCACAAGATACACAGTCCAGAAGGTTGGGGAAAGGTGTTTCAGGTCTTGCTCCTGGAAAAGCACGCCTAGTAACTTAAATCTGGTGGCAAGCCTACATCGTCTGTCCTTCCCCAGAGCCTCACTCCCATGTTGCAGGTTCTTTTTTATCTATCCCTCTCCTACATCTAGCCTTATTACACTTTCTATGACCTATCTTGAAAGAAATCCTTGAAAAGAAGATGCTCCTTTCTAGTTTAGAGAGCCTAGGAAGGAGTGAAGTGTGTATTTTGTTGTACATACAGAAGGCAGGCTTATGACCTGTTCACCATAGTTTAACAAGCTACCATGCCCAGACTAATGTAGCAATTGTGTATGCTTTCAGCCTTTTACCACCCTAAACTCAACCTATCATAAGCTGCTGCAGTTATGGGAACACCCTGACAAGGGCTTGGTACTGAGACCAATGCTGTTTAGCATCTTTGTCAGTAATATGAACAGTGGGACTGAGTGCACCCTCGGCAGTTTTGCAGATGACACTAAGCTGTGTGGTCTGATTTGCACGCTGCAGGGAAGGTTTGCAACATGAGCTTGCAGCCCAGAAGCCCAACTGTATCCTGGGCTGCATCAGAACAAATGTGACAAGCAGGGTGAGGAGATATCCATTTTAAAAGTGATTTAAAATCTCTATACCCTCTCTCCATCATTAACTTTATAAGCAATAGCTTCAATTGAAANTTCAAAATATTTTGGAAAAGAAACACTGTTTAGGAACGAAACAAAGGAAAACTTTGTTTAGTTTTTACAAAACAAGTAGTGCCCACTTAATTTTGCCTCCTTCACCTCCTTAATTAAAATTCTTCTTCCACCTCTCCCACTGCCCTTTCCTCCTCCAACTCTGCATATGTCACTATTACCTTCCACTACTCTGATACATATATTATGTATTTAGTTACTCACTTTTCTTCATTTCCCAACATCTAGATTTACTGTTCAGCTGCCACACTGCTGTCTCCTATAGACCTCCTCCTGTCTTCAAGATACTTTGGACAGATAACACTGTTTTCAAACACAGTCTTCTTTTTATTCATCTATTATTTCTTTTTCAGATTTCCAAGGTGTTTCTCTGCTCTACATATAACAGGTGCAAGACAGTGACAATTCTCTTCACTAGCGACAACAGTTTTGGAAGAACTATGACAACTCTGACATCAATAATTTAAAATGCGATTAAAATTTCTTTGAGTAAAAAAAAAATATTTTATTCCCAATGAGAATGGAAACATACCCAATTCCTTTGAAAAATCTTTAGAACTGAAACAGTGTTTAAAAACTGCTTTTAAAGAGAGACACTCCTACTATTTCACAATTCCTTTAGCTTTCTGCAGTATGAGTTACGGAGCTGAGTAAGATTTCTTCAGGGACAGTATAGATTAATAATAGATGAGGGAAAAGCAGAGCTGGTGAGTGCACTCACACCCTGCTAAGCCTCATTGGATGTGAAAATGTTTCTAAACAGCATATACTTGGATGCTGACATGACTCCTCCATACAGACTCATTTAAAAAGGTAGTTTTTAAAGCTTTCATACTACTGCTGCCAAAACATCTGTTACAGTTTAGGCTATTCCACTGCAACTCTAATTCCAAGAGCTCACAAGATACGCTCTACACTGCAAACAGCGTTCACAGCTGGAACAATTAATAAAAGAATTGTTAACTAAGGCAGCATGGATTTTGGTGAGAAACCAGGAGGTTTTGTGGATTGTATTAAGGCAGTCTAGTACTTCGGAGATGAAAAGGAGCAGTTCTGATCTTCATGGGAAGACGTGCTATCCTTAGTAAAATAATACTGGACTTCATTTAGCTTTCTAGCATATATTCTGGGAACTGCAGTCTATGAAGCAGCAGGCTGCATTTACTGAGCTTTTAAATAAACATGACCCTAAATATGCTCCTGAGCAGGAGCAGGGTGGCAAGCAGGGTGTTTCTTGATTCTATCTTGCTTCAAGCTTCAATGCAAGTTATTTTGCATTACAAATAGGTGTGGTGGTCCAGAAATACTCACTGTGGTGCTTCAGAAGTACTAACTTCTTCTATGAAGACAAGAAGTATGCAGCTTTTGTGAGTGAATAAGAAAAAGTGTAAAATATTTTCTCTTTCCTATAATCTAAACTCAGCTTGATAAATGGAATTTTCACTTTTCTTCCTTCTGAGGATATAAACTACTTTTTTATCCTGGCCACTTTGCTTCACTTAAAAATGGTTATTCTCCTGACTTTCAATAGAGCAGAGCATTCATAGTGCAAGAGAAGGCAGAAGAAGTGAAAATACAGGTACAAGCTGTAAATAATGAGATCACAAAATCCAATGTCATACATAAGGAACAGAAAATATAAAGTGAATTGGAATACCTGAAAGTGGACAAGTTTACCTGTATTTCCTTCTGCTAAAATTATCTGGTCATTACAGTAAGCTGAAGTAGCTGAGTTAATTTGTGTGATTGATTAGTCAACATTCACAGTACAAAAATTAGTAAAATGTGCCTCCTTCTGCATAAGGTTACACAAGAAACAAATTAGACTGTATAGATGTGCACAACTACAAATGCACATCTTCAAGTATACTCAAACCCAGAAGCTCTTCAACAGCAATCAATGGTTGACGAGGTTAACATAGTGCAAGTTAAAGCAAAGCCAAGTAGTTAAAACAACACTGCAAATAATTTCCAAGTTTCCTATTTTTTCCATCTTTCTGTAAGTAATATTCAATAGTTTCTACAGAAATGTCATTGGACCAATAGAGAAAATTGCTCACAAAAATGCCTCTTTGCCCTGGATGTTAGGAGGAAGTTCTTTACAGTGAGGGTGGTGAGGGTGGTGAGGCACTGGAACAGGTTGCCCAGGGAGGTTTTGGATACTCCCTCCCTGGAGGTGTTCAAGGCCAGGCTGGATGAGGCCTTGAGTGACCTGTACTAGTGGAAGGTGTCCCTGCCTATGGCAGGGGGTTGGAACTGGATGATCTTTGAGGTCCCTTCCAACCTTACCATTCTATGATTCTATGAAAAGTGTGACCCCTAATACAAAGAATACGTAGAAGTTAGGTAGAAATTAATTAATCTGTAGCATTTTGAAAGAGTGTCCTCAGTTATAGGGTTTACTAATGTAATCTTCTGGCTTGCTACTGATGGATGTATTAAATATTAGTATTAAAAGTATTAAGTATATATACTGCTAGCTTAAACATAGCTAAACTCCTCTGAATAAATAACAAATCTTTAAAGTGTAAACTTCTGAAATTAGTCATACGGGGTTAACATTTCTTAAATTAACAAACACAATTATTTTTAAGTTACAGCTAAATGTTTTTTTCCTTAACTAGTGATCTTTATGTTATTTTGGACAATTCAGCTGATCACCACCAGAACCTCTCATTGTGCACCTCATACAAAAAAAGAGGGATGAAAAAACAAAGTAAGCAGATACTGCTACTGCCTGCAACATAATAACTTGATAAGAATATTATTCACATAAACTAAGAACAGGAGACATAAACAGTGTGGGTCAAGCTATTCAGAGCATACATCCAAGTTCCCACATTCAAAATGAGAACACTACAAGGTTAGATGCATAATGCAGAATGCATTTAATTTTAGCTACTATGCGACTCAAGAAACTACTTGTGACAGTAAGGATTACCTCGCGTTTCTGTACTTTGAAAGTATGTAAGTGTGACAACACAATGTAATTACATATATTCTAAACAGATATACCTTTAAAAGTACCAACATTTCTTACTGTATATAAAAAATAGTATATTATCGGTTTCAGGCAACTAGCACAATCATGTGTTGGATATTAAAATCAGGTATCCCAATTTAGAGTAAAATGTGAAGGTATTTTATTAATTTGCTCTTCAATAATTTAGCAATTTGACATAATCATTACCAAGGCTATTATAAACAAACAAAACCTCACACTGACTATATTCGCTCCAATATAATTTTAGAAGGAAAAAAAAAATACGCTTGCCACAAATTCTATAGGACCATGAACAGGACAGGCACTGTCTCTTTGTAAGTCTGCAGTTTTGGGTTTTTTTCAGAGGTTGAATTTCTTAAATTTAGGGGCCTGCACTTTGTACCAGTTGTGTGAACAGATCTAGGTGTCTTGACTTACAGTTTTTGATACTGTATGAAGGAACAATATAGAGAAAAATATCAGGCTGGAGACTGAGCTGGATTTCACATAAGAGAAAGAGGTAAGAAGGAATATAGGAAGTACAAAGCTGCGATTTTGGAAAGAAATGTTAGAGGACTGAAAGGGCAACACTAAAATAACAGTTGGTTCTTGAAGATCAATATGAAAATAAACCACAGCAAGGAGGACCAGCCCATGGCACAGTCTGAGTGAAACTGTTCTTGATATCACTACACAGATTCACTGAATAGGTCTGACTGAAGTAGTTGCAGTCAAAAGAAGTCACTCCGCTGACATCAGTAGGCTTCATTCAGGTCACTACATGCAGTCCTTCTGATCCCTCTTCCTTTCATCTAGGCTAAGAATCCTCCCCATTTCACTGAACAGTACTATCTCCCATTTCTCTAAGAATCTGTGTCTGTATCCACTCTCCAGAGTGAATTTTCTTTTTAAGCAGCTGCATCCACTCTCTAGAATTTTTTTTTTTTTTTACCAGTTGCATCTATGTCTACCTGAAACCAATAAAATGTATAGAGCCTCTGCACCCTTCTTGTAATGGGGAGGAGGAGTATGTTAGTGAAAATGGGAAGGCAGTGAATTGAGGAGCGTCTCAGGAACTCTGGGGCCATTAGAGTAATTGCAAGCAGTGAAAAGACACCTAAAACATAAGGGAAATTATTTAGTTTTGGTTATTTAAACTGTGGATAGGGAGTACAAAGCTTTTTCATGCAAATTATTTACAGACTGGATAAAGCATATGGAACATTAAACATTAAGCGCACGTCCAAATTTTGTTATCCATCTTTCAGACCCCATGGGTAGTCAGACTATCTAGTAAGAGAACATTTTCAAAAGCAAACTCTAGTTTCGTGGAGCCTGCCATTACTGGATTTAAATATTTACTGTGATTTGAACAGTGATTTAATATTTTTTTTTCTGGTATATGTATATGACAATGTTGACAGGAGTTTCTATCAGTTCAGGATACTAACTAGAAAGACTAAAACATTATCAGCCTATATTGGTGAAATGTTTAAAAGCAAGAATTGTCCCATTCCTTCAAATACTTAATATTTTCCTTTGGGGAAGTAACTCGTGTTTTATCATCACGATTTCTATTTGCTTCTCAAGCATGAGTCATGCTCTTCAATTATTTTCAGTTGATTATATAATTATTAGTGAGAACAGGAGTTGGCTGGTCTATAATCCAGTTTGGAGTTTTTTTAATAAAAATTTCTGCTTACCTTCAGGTGAAGTACCTGGCTTTTGAGAAAACACAGAGCTTATCTTACTCTTCTTGCTGCTGCTGCTGTTGACAGACAAGGTAGACTGAATTTTTCTGTGCATTTTTTCTGAAACAGGAGCTGAAAGTTTTCTGTTGTCTCCAGGCGTGTGCTTGACTCCGTTGTGAATTCCACTTCCATTACTTAGACCCACATGGCCATTTTGGATTTTAACATTTTCTTCCTCACCCCTTTCCAGTGATGAAGTATTTGGCTGAGGCAAACGCTGAGGTTGTGCTTAAAATTAAAGAAAGAATGAGTTAATTTAAACTGTAAATTGGTAAATGAACACTATGGGCTAGATTGAGAATGCAACTTTCATTGCTTTTATTGATCAAAGAATGGAGCAAAAAGTTTCCATTTCCCCATCAAAACAAGAAAGCAAAAAAATATCTCTAGGTTAAAGTAGTATTTCTAGATTAAAATGATTATTAGGTATTTCTAGATTAAAATAATTATTAGGTGTTCAAGTCTCCAGGCAAAGAACAACGCCAGTAGCTTGAAGAAAAAAGAAAATCAAGAGTGGGAGAAAAAGTAGCAGAACCAAAATAAACTTGGGTTAAGGAAGTCAAATGAAGAATGGGGTAAATGTACCAGTATAAGTGAAACAAGCTGTGGGAGGGAAGACACATACTGCAGTAACAAAAGTGAATCTCCAGGTAATGGGCCAGTTAGAGCTTTAATGGCCACAAACTGGTTAAAGTAAAACAAACAAACAAACAAACAAAAACCTGTCAAGAAAGTAATCTGTAGTGGAATAGTTAAGACTCTAAGAGCACACATTATAAACTCTTTATAATGAGAGGTTGTGAAACTCACGGAGCTACTGCATCACAAGGGAGCAGACTTTTAATAATATGTAAAATACATTGTCTATGTATTTAAAGTCTCTATCTAAAGAAAAGAAAATAGGTAGGATTTTTTTTTTAATAAAGCTTTGTAATAAAAAAGGTGTTTTCCAATTAAAAATTCTTAGTAAAAAAAACAAAAACCCAAACCA